>JAIUZE010067215.1:0-32786 GCA_022085475.1 Heliosperma pusillum
GGAGGCGGCTCTAAATGCCTTATTTCCGAGCACCCTTACTTCCAAAAACATAAACTTTGCCTCAATTTCCTCCCCGGTGATATTACTTACACTCGTCATAAATTTGTTAACATCGTTGCCAATCATAGAGACCTCCTGGTTTCATATCGTTCCCCAAACCCCGAACAATCCGCCTATTATATCGCTAATCCCCTTACTAAACAGTTCATTATTGTTCCCTTTTCATGGACCGAAGCTGTGCACAATTTTCCAGTCTCAAATACCAACTACCATAGCCACCATTGGCCAATGTGTAAGGTTGGGTTTGCCGGATTTGTCTCCGGAGTTTCAAATTCTTATGATGATAATAAGAATGGTGGGTTTCGGATTGTTCGAATCAATAAGCTAAACAACCCAAACCAAACTATTGTGCAAATCTATTCTTCTGAAACAGGTCAATGGAAGACCTCTTCAATGAATTATTTTCATTTTGTCTTCGAAACCTCAATATCTTGGAACAATAAGTTGTATTGGCATAGTAAGTCTCAGATTCTAGTCATGGATCCTTTTGTTGATGACATTGTAGCGACTCGCTTAATTAACCTCCCGGGCGAGATAAACAAAGATAGTGTACTTGGAGTTTGTCGAAACCAATTACGCATAGCTCAGTTTGAAGCAAATGGGTTGACCGATCAGGATGGTCCGAGGATCAAAGCATGGGAGTTTATGGATCTTGATGATTTAGATCCTTTGAGCAGCAGCAACAACAACAACGTGAGGTTAAGGTTGGTAATTGAATTTGCATTGGAGCCGCCAAATGACGGTAGTGATACATTGTTTTATTGCGACGTTTATAACCTTATGTACGCAAATCCGAGATACCACAAAGAGAACAGAGTGGTTTGTTGTCATCCCAATGATCCTAATATTGTTTACTTCTTCTATCGTGATACATTGTTTTATTGCGACGTTTTAAGAAGACGACTCGAAGAGCCGGCCCATTGTATTAGTGACTGGAACCGCAAAGCGACGGCACATTGTACTAGTGACTGGAACCGCAAAGCAACTGGACATTGTACTAGTGACTGGAACAGCAAACTGTCGACTCATTGTTCTAGTGAATGGGATGGCGGATTGGTGTTCTTGCATCCGTTGGTGACTCCGTAACATCTACAATTATGCATTTAAATTATTTTGGATGTATCATGTGTGAGTGTAACTGAAATTTACAAGAATTGTTGCTCGATGTGTGTATCGACTATCGATGTGTGTATTTTGATGATGACAAGTGAATGATTTTGTTTAACAGTTTTAAATGTTAATTTAAAGGGCTAGTCCCTGTCATTTTTGTTGTATCTTTTTTAGTTAAAATACTACTCTCGGCTATTTTAGATTTAATTTTGAGTGAATGTTTCAAAATTAGCGTAGTCAGGTGACGCAACGGAAACACTAGCAGGTCGTATGAGGATTAATCACCATTTTCGATTCTTCCAGGCATCTGTGGTACTCCCCTTGTCATTACTTGAGATTTTCGACAAAGGTAAACAAGTGAATGATACAGGGAAGCGTTACACGACCAACAAATTCCACACAATGACTAACTCGTCCATCCCTACTTTTCTACAACTCTCTGTCTCTCTTCTCACTTTGAACAACACCCTTTAATGACGTAATTATCCTTCGAAATCAGGGTTCTATTCCTCTGGTTTCTGTATCTAGTAAGTGGCTCTATTCTAAAGGAATAGCTATGGTTGTCAACTTTTTTTTTCGAGGACTTGCTACTGAAAAATTAACCGCCTCGCTTGCAAGTAAGTCAACTTACTAAGGAACACATCACAAATACAGTATAAAGCAGTCTTACACAAGTATATTGTAAAACGGATTAATGGATCATGATTTCTTTGTAGTTTTATCAGTTCTACATACTAATTATGCAAAAACGTCTTATAAAAAACTAGGATTGAATATGCAAGAGTTAACTAATTGTCGACAATTTTGTATCCTTTACTCCGTCTTAATCTGTATACATTGTAAGTATATTAATCTCCAAAATTATTTACAAATATCAACAACATTAAAATCAAACTACATTACAGGATCACAAAAACTCGAAAACTAACCGAAACTAAGCCACATTACAGGGTATCCTCAGGAACCCACTTCCAAAAATGTCTAACAACTTTAACCGCCTCGCTCGCAACCCGGCCACTATCACACTCTGTTCCATACTCCTCCCCTTCCTCCGTCGAAAACTCGCCTTCAGGCAATCCTTCCACAAAAGCATCCACATAATGCAACACATAACAAGCAGGCAAACCCGGGTACGACAACGAAACCCTCTCATCAACTTTCCTCTCATAAGAATCCATCACAATTTTCACACCACCATCAATTGCTAACCCTAATTCTTCCATAATTGCCCGTTTAGCACCCGATTCAACATCTTCACCGGATTTCAATTTCTCCGATAACGGTCTACCCCTTTTCCTAATCGATCCGTCGGATAATTCTTGATGCGATTCAATCAAAATCAGATTACTATCCCCAATTTTACGAACCCTAACGCAAACAACCTCTAGATTACGAATTGGGGGAATTGAATCGATTAACGAGGTTTCGCCATCGGAAAGTTCAAGCCAGAGATTATGAATGTTCTTAGTACCTGGTGAAATTCCCCAAGTTGAGAATGAATCGGAAGGTAATCTGGGTTTCAACCAATCGGATAGAGATTGAGGAGTTGGAAATGAATTGGAATTAGGGTTTTTAGGGTTTCTAGGGTTTTGCGACATTGTTGTGATAAAGCGGCGATGAGGTGGGGGAAAGGATAGAGAAAGCGGTGGCCGAAGGCGGGACGAAAGGTGGTGTTTTGGGGAAGTAATGAAGAGGAGAAGAGAAATTGTTGTTAATAGAAATTCAGGGATGTTATTTGGTTTAAGGAGATATGTTGGGGGCTGATTTTGAATTATCGGGTGTCGGTGGAGACGGTTTAGTTGGAGATTACGCGGTGGTTGTGGTGACGGTGACGACGGTGGCATGTTAATTATAAGTAGAATTGTGGGTGGTGTGTTGGGTTGTAAGGGTGGAAAAGAGGAAAATGGAAGATATATTGTTCATAATGATTTTGTATGTGGAAATTAGAGGTTGCAATTGCAAGATTGGTAAGGGAATGAACGAATGTATGATGGTTGGAGGATATAGAATTATGTAATGTTGTCTTAATAGATTTTTGTCACTTGTCCAATGACTTGAGAAATGAACTATTCTTATATGGACCCCACTTAAATTTGATGCACAAAATATCATGAATTTATAAAAGTATTTTTCTTTATTTTTAAAAAAAGAATGGAACTCGACGATTACATGATAGTTTGCAAACAACGTATACCAGAACGGTCATCTTTTTATACCAAGAAAGCGGAAAGAGAATTGGGTCGCATACGGTTTTGAAATGAAGATCTTTAAATTATTTATTTTGCATTGTAGCCGTGACTCGAGCCAAGCTCTTTCATGACCCTTGAATCAAAATAGCTTATATATGTGTCGCTAATAAAAAAGATCGTTCATAAATTAAGTGTTATAGACTTGTAAAGTCACCCCAGTCATCATCATCATCGTCATCGTCAAATCTATCTTCAGCCCTATCTGGTGCTTTACTAGGAGCTTCATCTTTACTTGCAGCTTCATCCTTGGGATTATGCTCAGGATTTGCAGTCTCCTCTGGTGTGCCCTATCAAGACGGAGAAAAGAAAGACGCGACTTGAATTAGTTCTATACAACAACAAGAAGAGTAAAGTGGCAAATATAGTTTTGAACTTTTGAGTGATAGTGTCTAACTGTCCATACATGGGTCTCGATATTATCCTCGGGCTTGCCTTCATTGCCTGTTGGTTCACCTACATTATCGTCGTTAGAATCATAGTCATCCTCCGCCTCTCTATCAGCTTCCAAGGTTTTGATCACAAGCTCAAAGCATGAATTATCTGGAAATGGCGGAATCAGCAAATTAAGGGTACTGAGTGTTCGACACTCGATGACTAAGGGACATGTCTTTGAAATATCAATAAGTCTTGAATTTGTGTTGAAATATCCTTTACAATGTGAGGTAGTAATAAATGATGACAACTATGGGTTCATGAATCATGACAAATAGATGACTCATACCGAGGGATTGAGATGAAATATCAAAACGACCACCAACATTTGAAGAAAGGTTAAGATCAAAGAAATAGAGAAAAGGTAACCTAGAAAACAAGAAACTCTCAGGGAAATGATAGCACACCTGCTAAGTGCTAACATTGTGAAACAACAGGCTTGTAATGCGAAGTTAATTGCAGATAAATTTACCTGTTGCTTTACTAGTCTGAGCATCATGCATCATCATAGGATTTTGTTTCTGTTCCTTCCTGAATTTTGATCTAATTTGTTCCAAACTCCGACCAGGGAAAAGTTGTTGTATCATTGATAAGTCTGTCCCGAATTGCCGGATACCCTGCAAAAGCCAAGAGTCTCAGGTCATGATCGCTGATCACAATATCAACTTACATGAAGTTCCAATAAAGAGTCTCAAAAGAGAAAGGCCGTATTTTTCTTTCTTTTTTGGGGGTGTGGCTGTGTGGGGATCTCGAAAGCCACTATTTCTCACCACAACCAGTTTCGAGCATATAACACCTACAAAATATGCACAATGATTCACCTTATAAAACAACTCTGTTTCCATCTTCGTCCATTTTGGCCTAGGTTGAACCTTCCTGAATGAATTATAATTATAGTAGCCTGTGTCTGTTTGAACCCCTGACGTAGAAGGATTTTCATTTAAATCTCTATCTTGGTCAAACTCAAATGCGTCGTCATCATAAGGATAGCCTTCGGACTGCAGGTTATCAGTCCTGTAACAGAATATATATACACAAGAAAAATATCAAATCACTACACATTTTAAGAGACTAGTTGTCAGAGCAGTGGGACACAACTAAAGCATCATTTACTGAATGAAAAGAAAAACACGAGCATTAATGTCTCAGGCAAGATCCAACGACATCAATCAGTTTCAACTAGAATGTAAGTATGTTACCTCTCATTACTTGGCGTTGGCTGTACCGACGTACTTTGTTTCTTCTGCATATATGAAGACAATGGTTACTATTACAGATTTCATATACAACTAGCCATACTTCGAAGAAAAAAAGAACGGGAAAAAAAATGAAAAATACCGCTTCTCGTTCTCTATACTCTCCCAATAATATCATATCCCTAAGTGATACCCTATGAAGATCGAGTTCATCCTCTGGTATTTCAAGCAAAGTCTTGTCCACTATACCAGAAAATAACACAATGCTATCATTAAAATGACTAATTCAAGGGGGGAAACCTGATAATATGGAACTAATTAATTACTAGCAAGCTTTATATAAAGAGCAAATAGGATGAACTGAGATTACCACATCTTTTTCGTCGAGTCCCACGAGGGAACTTCTTGGGAGGCTGAACAATAGATTGATCCGATTTCTTGGATGCCTTCTTCCTCTTTCCAGCAGACTTATCATTTTCTAATGCAGTATTTTTTGTTCTTCTCCTTTTCTTCTTTGATTTTGTCTCCTCTGAATGAACACTATTATCATTTTCTTCTCTATTTGATGCCAACTCGTCATGAACATTTGTTGGAGATTTACTATTTACGTCAAATCCATCATTTGTTCCGTCAACAAATTCAAAAGTATTCCCATTAGCCTCAACACCCGACAACACAGGTCCTTCATCTGGTATGTTACCAGGAGAATTCATACGATTAAATTTTCGATGCTCTCCAGTCTGGAAGTCACACACTGAATTTATTAATAAACTACGAACCAAAAGTTGCTAATCATTTAAGATTCCTAACATGGGATAATCTGACCTGTTGGGACATATCTGACGTCACCAATGATTCAGTATTTTCAAAGACGGCATTTTGAGACTGATCTTCGGTAGGATTCATAGAAAAATTACCATCTAGCCCAGATTGCGAAGAATAAAGATCGGAATTGAGTCCATCAACATGTACCGAACCATCTATCACAGGCACATCCTCTGATGGAGTCTCGGCCATATCTTTTGCTCTACTTAGTGCCTTGGGCTTTGGCTTTAACTTAGAGGTTCTCTTGCCTAGCACGATCACACAACAGTAAGTATGTGGAAAGACCAAGGAAATGAAAAAAAAAAAAGAGAATTACGGGATCACATTAGCAATACCAGAAGCGCCACCAGCTTCGTTCATCATTTCTACTGCGTCAAGACAAGAAAAGTCACCAGCTTCCTAATTCATTTGGCCAGCAAAAAACAAAAGGAAGTGAGGCCAAGTAATTGCAAATTTTATACCTTGTGAAAGTTATAATAAAAGATTAAGAGGCTTTGAAGCATAATCGACTTTACCAACTGCTCCACGTTTATCTGAATGTCTTCAGCGTCTTGTTGGGTTAATGGTATAGAAAGATCATGGGTTGTTTCAATAGTAGACGATCTGATGGGTGAAGAACTAGCAAAAGAGACATCAGGGAAACCAGAAACCCCCGTCTCATTTTGGATACTCGGAACATCCAGCGCAGGTGTCTCCGAAGGACCTACAAAATTACGAAATGATTGTAAGAAAGTAGAAAAACAAGGGTGCTTTAGTAACTACAGCCTCCAAACATTGCGATCAAATAGGGTACTACCTCCTCCATCCCATATTTATTGCCCCAACGGACATTGGTGATCATTAATCAACAGCTGTCAACTTTTACCATTAATTTCTACAACTATATGGAAAGATAAAACATACTGAGTAAAATTTTTATGATTGATTTCTCCAAACAATGATCTTAATATTATCATTTTAAAATAGCCTTTGGTAACTATTTTGTATTGTGATAAATAATCGGTTAAAGTGAACAACTCCTTTATTAGCAAAGTATATGTGGACAATATCACAATATTAATGAATCTTATTACCAGGCCATTCATCTGTAGTCGAGAAACCAGCAGTATCTGTATCCTTGATTTTTGTCTCGGATGAAGTAGTAAGAGCTTCTGACTTGTCTTTGACAACATCATCCACTGTAGACGGCTGCTCCTCGGTAGCATTCACTACAACAGACTGAGAAGCTACTGGCAATGCTTTCTTAGGTTGTTTTTTGGGCTTGGCCTTGGCCTTGGGCTTAAACCTGCTGGCAACTAACGTTGCATAACACGAAATGTTATATCCCACAAACCTTGAGCTCCATATGACTGAAACAGAAATAATAAGTTCTACTTGCAAAAGGCATGCTTATAGAGTTACCATTCGCAGCCGGTGGTTCAGAAAAAAGATCATCCAGAAAGTCCATCAGAAAAGGTACATGTACCTAGAATAAAAAAAATCAATCTAAAGTAAATTATCAGGTGATGATATTGTGTTAATTAAAAAGAAACCGTCAATAAATACCTTAAAGATACTGCATACAAAGCTAAATTATTCTCAAGCTAAATTATCAGATTAAAGAGGTAACAGAGAGTCAGAAACCCGTCCGTTTATTCAAAGTATCTCTTGATTTCATTTACAACTTAAGTTTTGGCGACGAAAGAGGCATAAAGCGTAATCAGCACCGACAAGTATTCTCAGGTAGCGGAGGTCTGCCACCAAGGCAACATACTAATACACTGTTATCAAACAAAATTTAGTTCTTAACTTAAAGATAAGTTATTTCATCAGATCTACAACAATCAGTAAAATCAGTATCGACACGAGCAATTTTCCTAGAATCTAAAAATTGCAACTAGCTTGTAGCATTGAGTATCTATTTTCAAATGTAGTTTTCCAATCAGCATTAACAGTATAGTTGCACGAGATTTGTTTCCTCTCTTCAGACAAATATATTATATATCTGTCTTAAGTTAAAACGGATCAAGTAGTATCATACAAATGAGTATTATTTGACCAGTCCTAAGCCTTTAGACGGATACTTCCGTCTGAAATGAGTTATGAACTGTAAATTCCTTTCCCCTCCATTTCTGTGTATCCAAACAAAGTGATACGTCTCAACGGCTCAACCCGTCCCTCATAATACTAAATTTGAATTCCCAAGGCTTGCTAGTTACTAGTCCATTTATGTAATCTCTATATATTTTTCTACGATTTCCGACTACCATCACGTTTGTCACTTCCTTTCTCGCCCACGGAACCGTATTACACACATGCCAATCAATCAATCAATCAATCAATTAATCGATGAATATATCAACCATTAAGGCTACAGTTCCATTCATTCAACAATATCGGATTCGCAACGTGACGACATTTGCCTAATTTGTAAAATAGGGAGTGCATCAACAACATATCTGTTCCCCCAAATTAAACAATCCAACAACCTAATAAACATCAATTATCTCACATATGACATCATTTCATCAACAAAATTAAATGCATCAAAAACCAATTTAATCAATCAAATAACCAAAATTAATCAATTAATTCGCGCGAATCAAAGGTGACGCGGTGGGGGCAGGATACACCACGTGTCAAACGTAGCAGGTGACACGTGATAGAGAGAGAAAAAGGAGTACCGTAGGCGGTGGTTAGTGCGGCGGCGTGCGGAGGGTATCAGAATGCTAGGGTTTTGGGAGTATTATTGGAGAAGTACTTTGGAATTAACTGCCATGAAAAAGCAGTTAGATTGATGGTAGCGGAGGGGTGTAGAGGCTTTAGAGCATGCGTTGATAATGGCTATAGGTACAAGGTTCGATTCCACATTCAAGGAAATAAATCACATCCAGATTTATGAATTATTCTATATCCTATTTACATTGATTTTGTGGTTTTACTTTTTCTTGCTGTGGTGGGGGATAGGGATGTCACTGGGGCGGATATAAGTGGATGTCGTTCTGTACCCGTTTTAGTTGAGTTGGCCAGTTGGGTATGTGTAGAGCTTTGGTGGGTGGTGGGGCGGGTACGGGTACAAAAAATTGTACCCCATGGGTGGTGGGACGGGGATGGTTTTTGCGTCATACCCGCATATCCGCCGATCATAAAAAAACTTAATACTATTATGTTAATAACAGCTATTTTATAAAGTTTTTTTACTAACTTATTTGGTTAAGAAAACTAGAATGATAAAAATAAAATAAAAAAATTGGAAATTAATAGTGATTGGAACTTTAAAAAAAAATATCGAATAAAATTATGCTATAGCAGGTTAATGGGTAAGTGGGGGTGGGTACGGTTTTATATTTCTGCCTATTGGGGCGGGGATGGTTTTGGAAACTTGTACCCGCCAAGGGTGGTGGGACAGGGATGGGTACGAGAGTTTCTTGGTGGTATGCGTACGGGGGAGCCTATATCCACCACTGCTCCGCCCCCATTGACATCCCTAGTGGGGGATAGATGTCATGTTAACAATATTTGTATGACTCTCATTTAAGATTGATACTATTCGTCATAAACATCACCCCACTCATTACATAAAAAATACTAACAAAATTGTCTTTTTCAATACCATGTATACTCTCATCTTAAGTTTTTTTTTATAGCAGTAAAAAGACGTACTACACTCAATCTTCAGTAGGTCTTGCTTGCGACGGATCGGATCTTGCGATGGGTATTTTGTGAGAGGAAATGGGTAGAGGGGACAAGGTGGGCAACCCCATGTGCTTTTCCACTCACCCTTAATGGGTATTTTGTGAGAGAATATGGTATCCGTCTTAACCTTGCGACGGATAGTGTCCGTCACAAATGAGAATTTGTGCTCAATCTTACCTAAGACTTACTATCGTTTTAATTATAACGAGTTATCCTCCAAATTCTATTGTAGTAACTAGTAAGATAGAGGATTATATTTCCAATCACTTATTCAAAACCAATGCAAAAGGTACTTCGTCATCAATAGAATACCTTTCTTGATACTCCCTCCTATTCACAATAACATTCCCTCTTTCCATTTTTATCTATTCACAATATCTTCCCTTTTCATTTTTTGGTAAACTTTTATACTCCCTCATATTCTATGTAATCTTCCCCTTTTATTTGGGCACTTGGATTAAGGAAATGAATTTGGACCACACAAAACACTCAACCCCACATACAATTAAATATAAATCACACAAATCACACAACCCCACATCCCAAAAAGGAAATATGGAAGAAAACATGAATAACCCAAAGGGGAAATAGGGAAGAATACCCTGAATAGGAGGGAGTACTTATTTTAATCACATTACCCCACAACAATACCCCACAATACCTATAATTTATCTTATTTTAATTACCTTACCCCACAACAATAATTATTTTAATCACTTCACTCCACAATAATACCCTACTATACATTCCCTCTCTCCAATCATATCACCCCACCACAATACTTTACCTTATTTAATTACTCACCCTTAATTTTTGGTCCATTCTTGAATGGGGAAAGTTATCCCGAATAGGAGGGAGTATAAAATTAGTGTAGATTCATGCAATTCTTGCACAGTATTTAACTATTTACAGAGTTTTATTTTTTTTACCTTTTTCTTAATAATAGTATGTTGTTCTCCTTTGGCTTCTTATAGTCAAATTTGCAAAATTCGACCATATTTAAAGTTGTGGAACATTATGGAAGATATAAAGTAATTTACATTTGTTATACAAATATCTTACATAAATTATATCTTGGACAAAATATATAATGCAAAAGAAACATGATCAAAATGTCACCCAAAAGACCACAAAAAGTCACATGGAAACACCGTTTAGTTACATGGACTAAATTGAATTGACAAGATTTGAACATTTTTGGGCTAAATTTATAGAATTTTAACTTTTCTAAACTGAATTTATTTAATCTCAAATTATATGATTTGAACTTTTCTAAGTTAAATTTAACATAACTTAGTTGTTGTGGTTGTTGTTATGACTTTCTTATAAAAAAACTCAACGTTATTACCAGTACCACACCCCACCACAACTATCACCATTGGTATCCCAACCATCGTTAGTCCCACTCTAGTACTCCACCACCATCACCCGCCATTATCATATCGCATTTTACCACATAATAGCATTGTACATCCACCCTTTATCTAGCTGAGGTTATGTGTACTTTTTCCAAGTTGTTCACAAATTTATTTTTCCAATGTTACGTCGTTGAGCTTAAAAATATTACAGTACACTTCATAATAATTAAAACAAAACTCAAAAACTTTCTAAACTTAGAAACTATACCAGTACAAAATTTGTAAACCTAGTAAGCAACACTAACACATATAGAGATTGAAATGGGCCTGTGAGCTGTTGGACCGGCATGCCCCATGGCCCATTTTAACACGACATGACATGCCATGGGTCGTGCCTAAGTCGGAGTTCGACAAAAAAGATTGTGCCTAGCCCAGGCATGACACGTTTAGTTACGCCTCAACACGCTTAAAATACGAAGAAATAACGCTAAAGAAGAGGGATTTGTATGGGTAGGTCTAAGCACGACACGACAAGCCATGGGTCGTACCTAAGCCGCCCTTTTCAACTCATAGGCATGGCATGGAGCCCACCTTTACGTGCCTAGACCGTGCCACTTTCTTCTCCAAACACGGTGGACTTAGACTAGGCACGGCTCGACAATGTCCACCTCCATCTCTAATTAGACACCCTTCACTAAACATACTAACGAAACTCTAGCAATATTTTTCTGTGAAGAATATTATTTAACCGCAAATATAGTACACATTTTTTTATTAATCTTTTGCATAATACAGAAGACGAATAATCAGCTGACACCAACAAAAAATTTACCAAATTTACAGTAAGCCTTACATAAACACAAATTCTAGTTTGTGACGGGCAGTATCCGTCACAAGCTTGCGACGGGTACCACTTCCCCTCACAAATGACCCATTTAAGGGAAAAGGGGAAGCACATGGGGGTACCCCACATGTTCCCTCTACCCATTTTGTTAGAGAAAAAACTCATCGTAAGGTTCGACCCGTCACAAGGGAGACCTACTGTTACATAAATGCATGAAATCTCTGCTACAAGTTGCAGAGTCTCATCTTAGAAAATATTGGACGGTCCAGAAATTCCCTCCACCAACCTCACATGTCTCCATCATTTTTTGTCACACACAAGTACTTGTACTTTCTCTACTTAATTTTACATTTTCTGTACTCTTTTTTGGCACTAGAGATTCCAAGCTCTTCCAACACACAAATTCTCATTTGTGACGGACACTATCCGTCGCAAGCTTAAGACGGATACCATATTCTCTCACAAAATACCCATCAAGGGTGAGTGGAGAAGCACATGGGGGTGCCCACCTTGTCCCCTCTACCCATTTCCTATCACAAAATACCCGTCGCAAGATCCGATCCGTCGCAAGCAAGACCTACTGCTTCCAACAAAGAAAACATATACACAAATTTTTGTTGAAGACGGTACTATCCGTCATAAGCTGAAGACGAATAGTGTCCCTCTAACAATATGCAAGTAGGGAGGAAAAGTGTGGAACAAATGGAGCCCCCACTTGCCCTCCCACGTGCATATTGTGAGAGGGACACTATCCGTCTTCAGCTTGTGACGGATGATGTCCGTCTTCAATGAGACGTACCGATAAATATATCTTAAAAATGGATATATCCGTCTTAAATTATAACAAATCAAACATGTCACTTACATGTGTAGGACAAATCTTGTTACTAATATCTAAGCATTGTAATTTGTCTTATATATACAAATACTACGTTATTTTACCCGTGTTAAGGATAAGACGGATACTTCCGTCAAATTACAATTTGTGAAACATGACAAATATGGAGTACAAAATGTTCAATATTAGGTAAAACATAGATAAAACATATGGATTTTGTTCATCTTTAATGAGAATTAGGTACAAAATGTTCAATTTTATCTATATAAGTACGCTTCATCAACCACTTAAACATAGATAAAGCATAAACTCTTGTATAAATATATACGGAGTGTTTTAATTAGAACTTTTTAAGAAAGAAATAAAACATTCCTTAAACATCAAGATTTTATCGTTCATTCAATTAACTTGTTTATACTTTTATCTACTTAACACATTAGGTAACTTACTTCAAATTTTACTTATGATGGTGTAAATCAAAACCATTATTTTTAACGGTAAATAAGATCCTATCTCCAGCTGTTCAATAGTATCGTACAATCAATCTATATACACAGATATTTCACCAATAAATCAGTTAAATAACCCTCTATACAATATAATCTTGTAAACAACATTCATTATACACATTTCAAATTATCATTAGTCTTTTAAAACAAAAAAATACAGAGTGAAAGTGAATGAGTGAAGTGTAAAAAAGTTTTCACCTCAATTGAAAATGAAGATTCTCAACTCTTTTCTTTAACTTTACAAAAAGAGTGAAAGTTACTCCCAATTCTCTCTTTCGTTACATCCCACCTCCACTTTAACCGATCTGAGTACGAGTTAGACTCCTCTTCATATCTTTTAAAAAAAATACTTTCTCAAATAAAATCAATTTTGTATTTCGTAAGTTATTTTTCCTCCAAATTATTATATAAACAAATTCTCATTAAAGATGGACAAAATCCGTCTCTTCAAACAAACCTTTCACAAAAAAAAAAAAGTGGGCTACGAGAGAGCACAAGCTGAAAACGGTCACAAACTAAACACATTGTTATTATTCATTATTTAAAAATACGACTTAAATTGTTATGAGATGAAATCTAGACCGTTAAAAAGGAGACGGAGAGGACCCAAATTTGTGCAAACCCATACTCAACAGCAGTCCATTTCCTTACTGATTTCACTCCAACTTTTCCTTACTTTAATTCATCATTTCACCTTTTGCATGATTTTATGGTCCTATAAGTTCCCACCTCTAAACCACAACCATTTCCCCCCTTTCTCCTCTCCTCCTCCCTTTCTCATCAATTCACATACTAAAACTCTGCTGAAATTCTCAAAAAATCCCATCTTTTTCTCTCAATTCTTCATCATTCATCACAAAAAAGATTCAATCTTTTCTGGTGTTAACAACATTTTGTTCTAAAAACCATTAATGCTGAATAACTTGGTATTAATGTATGAGATTAATGTCTCAAATTCTCAGTGAATTGTATCTTTCTGGTTGTATGATAAATTCCACATATAGGCGCAGGACCCATCTAGTTCAATCTTTCTCAGTTGTTTTTCTTTACTGGTTTTACTTCATTTCATAATTACCCTCTTCTCTTTTAACCCTCTATACTAAACTATAATTTTTTTTTACTTTTTTTAACTTTTTTTTTACTGCAATACAGTATAAAATAAAAAATATTCTTAGTTAGTTAAAAGGGTCCTGCAAAAATTAAGAAAGTAATTACCTTTGATAAAATTAGAATGGCTTCACCTGGAGGAACATCATCAGGATCATCATTCCTGCAACAAAACTCAAGTTCAGAAGAGGAAATGCAAATGCAAGTGATGGATGAGAGGAAGAGGAAGAGGATGCAGTCGAACCGCGAATCGGCTAGAAGATCAAGAATGAGGAAACAAAAGCATTTGGATGATTTAGGGGCTCAAATTGGAAATTTAAGGAAATCCAACAATCAAATTCTGAACAGTATTAATGTTACTACTCAGGAATTTCTGAAATTTGAGGCTGAAAATTGCATTCTGAGAGCTCAGATGACTGAACTTAGTAACAGGTTACAGTATTTGAATGAGATTAACAGTGTTCTTGGTTCATCTGCTAATCATAATCATAATAATAATCATGATGTTAATCATGTTTATAATCATAATCAAGGTATGGGATTAACAGGAATGTATGGAGGATGTGATTATGGGGATGAATTGTTTTCAGTTCATGATAACAGTTTCTTGATGAACCCTTGGGATTCTGCTGCTTCCTGCATGAACCAGCCCATTATGGCATCAGCTGATATGTTTCAGTATTAATTCAAGAACTTCAAAAGCGTGTCGTTTCAGCAGTCAAAATTAAATTAAGCGATATTAATACGCATAAATGTCGTATTATCAGCATGATGTTTGTGAGGTCTTTGTTAAGAAAAGAAGGATTAATTTCTTAATTTGGGTTTTAGTTTATATGAATTGAATAAGTAGCTTGGGGGATTAGTATATGGATTAAGGTTGAATTTATGTAAATGAGCTTTATATGATATGATTATGCAACCTGTTCTTCCTGGTCTATTAAGTCAGTGATCATGTAATCTTCCATGATTAATATTTATATATATAATCCTTGATTTGTAATGCTAAATTTGGTTTCTTATTTTTACAACATATTTCTTGAGAATATAAATATCTACCCTTTTCTCAAAAATAAACTAATAAACGTTTATCAATGGTTTCCCTCTACAACATAGTCACATTCACACCAATTTAGTCTTGAAGAAATCAAATCAACAGAAAAAAAAAACTCTGTAATAATTAACTATAAGGCATTGACTCATTGAGGACAAGATTACACAAGTTGTATGTCGAACCCTGCCATCAGTTGAGTTAATTGGCATCTGTTCGAGCCAAATTGGTTCTAGCTACGTTAGTTAGCGATTAAAAGCAAGCTAATTCATAACCCGACTTGACTTGACTCGAAAAGTGATATTGATTCAATGAAAACAAAAACTTAATACGATCTACTCATTTGATCGACCTTGTCTGACTCGATTGCTACCTCTTGTATATGGTAGTATGATGACACTATCATCACTGAGCTATCAACAAACTACATTTAATGTCTGAAGCTTACGTTTGTATGTTTTCATGAAGGTACAAGTCATGCGCTTATTTGTGGTACCTTCCAAAATATCTACAGCTATAAAGCATGATGTCTCATTGTTATACTAAAGACACTTTGAGTTAGACGAAGAGGTTACGCAACTCTCAGTTATAAATTATGTCTAAGTACAAATTATTTTCACCTAATGACCCAAATTAAACTTCGTTAGAAGTATTCGACACGTAAATCAGACTCGACTATTTTATATATCTATCTAGTTATAAATCTATCTAGTTACATCGAAGTGGTCTTCGGATCTTCGTTCACATGTTAATATGTAGAGTCCTGCTCAAACCTTGAGCATGCAATCAAGCATTACCAAGCCACTTAGTTACAGTTCGTGTCTCTTGTGACGGTCACAAGCTTGTGATGGGAAAAATGTGATAATTTTATGAGAAAATGTTGCCCATCAGATATTGGGTTATATTTTCTCATGAAAATGGCCACATATATTCCGTCGTGACGACCACACAAAACATGGTCGTCACCAATTTGATGCTTAGGAATGAGATGAAGATTTTTTGATGTTGACCTATAAATAACCATAACAGACGTTTCTTGACAAGTGTCGTAAATGAAAAAGGGTACTTTCAGAAATTAAAGGTACTTCCTACTTTCCTAGTTGTGTAATATCAATAATAGAAGTGAATTCAATTAAGAACAACATTGTAGAAATTTACCCCTCATAACTTTAAAACTTTAAAACAACATAATTAAGTGGGAGAGATGAGAGAACTGAGAAGAGAGATCCCACCATGATAGTGATTTATTTCAACATATTTTGTCATGGTTTCCCATTTCTAACAATGTTTTGTTTTAACTTCCTAATCTCCCTTCCAAGGAAAGGCAGCTTCAAAGCCTCGATAACGATATCAATAACCATAACGAAGAAAGTTTCTCTCTAAAACTAAGTCTTCGCAAAATCATATGAAGTAGAAACCGACCTACTCAAAGGCCGATTAGACCGTGATACCGGCGAGCCTTTTTGAGAAAAAGGAGTAATTTATTAGAAATATAGGTAAGATTGATGTTTTGAATCTAGGTAAACTTTGAATCTAACTTCATCAAATTGTCATATTTCTGAAAACAAAAACGTCATATAGTACGAAACGGAGAGCATATATTCATACACAAATTCTCATTTGTGACGGACACTATCCGTCGCAAGCTTAAGACGGATACCATATTCTCTCACAAAATACCCATCAAGGGTGAGTGGAGAAGCACATGGGGGGTGCCCACCTTGTCCCCTCTACCCATTTCCTCTCACAAAATACCCGTCGCAAGATCCGATCCGTCGCAAGCAAGACCTACTCATATTCATAAGCAAAATCTTACATTAATTAGTGAAAATCTACCACATCGAAGGAAGGGAAGATGAATTTTTAAAATCATAAAGATCACAAATAAAAAGAAATGACGAATGGTGGGAAGTGTATGGAACCATTAAGGAGCCCCACGTGCATGGGGAACCATGTTCTCTAATCAAAGTATGTAAACACAAGATACCTTAAAATAATTCCAAGTACTAATTACTAATACAAATAAACTAAAGAGAATCCAACCTTTTATGATTATTATTGTCTCTTGACCAAGTACAGATTTCTTAATAAATTAGGAGAGATGCTCCTTATGGTCTCACCGCCCAAAGAAAAATTTACAATTATATGCTTTAAACCATTGATTTGGACTCACTTATTATTGACTCTTGGAAATAATACTAATAAATAACTTATCGTTACCTTGAATATAATACTCCATATTTATTCGATTCCCGGTTTTCTCTTTTATTATTTTGTTCGGTTTTTTCTGGCATCAATGAGCCACAAAGACATTACAGTTTATGAGAAGAAATTCGAGCCTAGAACCTATTTTGCTTAATGATCTGTGCTAATCAGTAGACTAAGACATGTGCAGTACGTTCCTTCATATTACTAAATCGTCGTTACATTTATCTTCCAACATGCAATTTTACTATGAAAACACAATGCAAGAGAAAGGCAACAAATGTTCAAGAAACTACGTTAGGAAAGGTAGAAAAACATTTCCATGTAAGGTGAGGAAATTAGAAAGCTTTGGTTGGACATGTCTTTGATGAGAGTTCACTAAGTGAAAGACTTTTGTGAGGGTCCGAGGGATTTACTTTTACCTTGTCAAGGGAAGAAAAAACAAGTATTTCCCTTCACGTAATCCTCATGACAATTAAAGAGTCCGACATAATGTCTTTTCCAATTAAACAAGTAAATATAATAAATAAGAAAAATAATACTCGTAGTAAATAGTATAATAATTTTCAATCTATTGAATAAAACTTGAGTGAGAATCTTAGGAATCCCATATTTCATGACACCCAAAAAGCAATTTTAAAGTATTTTGATTGGGATAGTGTCTTTTAAACCTTGAGTCTCCTAATACAAGAATGGGATGACCTAGTATGCATGCATGGTTTGTAGTATATCACATATGTCTGTGATATTATCTAATATACACACAACACACTGGCGCCAGGATTTGAATTCAGCGGCGGTGAAAATTTATGAAGCCACAAGTTCACTCGAGTTGCAATATGAGAGTAACTAAGCTCCAATAAGCTATTTAATTTCTAATTAGAGTAGATCTCGTGCTAATACACGGTTATTTATATTGTAATTTATAAAGAAATTAGTATTTAGTAATTAAATTATAAATTTAATATTAGAGTTTACAATTATTATTGTGTAGTATTAATGAAATTGAAAAGTGAAAATGTAATATTTTTTGTAGTTAATGTCTCTCTATAGATATTGACAACTACGAAGTAAAAATTATAAGTAGAGCAATATTTGTATTGAATAACCAAAAGTGTAAAACCCAATATTTTTAGATAATCAAACATCTAAGGGCCCAATTTGTAGAGTAGTTTGAGTGAAAAAAATCCTAATTTTTTTAGTAATAGAGGATGATAGTATTATTTTTATCACAAATAAACAAATAATTAAAACAGGGAAAATATACGACAAATGATTGAAACAAAAAAAATATACATCATCGATGTATATTATTGTATACAACTATAAAAATGATCTAATTGTTGAGAAATACTATCAACCTTCTCTTTCCAACCTTCTCCTCTCACAACCGATTAAAATATCGTTTGTTTTGCATAATCAACTTGCATTTTAACCCCACCCGATATATATTAAGTTAATCGGTTATGAGAGGGAGAGAGGAGAAGGTTGGTAAAATCCATCCGTTTCAGAAACGTCGACTCCCACTTGGAAATTAGGGTAAGATTCTAGGCAACTTGAGAAATTAAAGCACGGTGGGCATGCAAGCATATATACCTCGTAGTAATATTCACCATACTCTCCTAACTAAGCATCATATTTGGGTTGTTGGGTACAATCTTTTAGGCCCTACAAAAGTATGCCTCTTTGATGTTACATCTTCCCATTATTTGTGAAAGAAACAAAATTTCTTTATATTTGCGTATCACAACTTTCCTTCAAGCATGTAAGTAAAATGTCATGTATTCATACTATACCTCCAGGTTTGGCATCTATTTCCTAGTGTTTGCTCAAGGAAATATATAGTAAGAATAAAATTATGGCCAAGTTTTACTATAAGAGAAATTACACGAAAGTAGAACATTACCAAGTTGTCGATTGGTACGCAAAGACATGAAATATCTAAAGGCTTACAGAAACGGTTATATCGGGTAGAAGTGTAGAACAACAGGTCTCCTCAGCCGGTCATTTTCGTCTGAAGGCTTTAGACAGGCCTTATGTGACCCATTTACATACAAATGTAACAGAGTTTAAATAGTTTTTCTTTACCATAAAAATGGTGGTCACAGAAGGTCATCTAAAGGCTTCAGACGAAATAGTATGTGTGAAATGAGAATTAGTGCGGGAAGAAACTCGAGTTATACAACCTTCAGAGTAAGCTAAGTGAAAACTTTACGTATTGCGTGAATTTAAAAGGCTTAGGTCACAAACTTACAATTTACAAACTCGCACAAAGAGGGTTAGAACACGCAGTAACACCACAAGTTTACCAAAAAAAAAGTATTGTATCAAGACTCGTCATATCTCAAATTTCAACACATAAGAACTTACTTCTACAAGACATGACTACAAATAGACAATTAATCAGAAAAATGGACGTTAAAGAGTTTTGAAAAAGCGACATGGAGATATTTTAGAGACAGAAGAATTAAACTTGTTGATAACCATATCGTATGCTTTATGTACGGGTCTTTTTCGCTACTTTGTCATACAAACCTCTCTTTCTATCTCCGCTAAGGCATGATCAAAGTTATAAATGTCAAGGTTTAGTTTTCGCCTGCAACAATGAGTGTTGCGAGGGTTGTCCCTAAAACGGAGGCGTCAAAGTAACTAAGGTTAAAAATTAATCATGAAACAGATATACTAATTTCAAGACACCAGTTGCAAAAGATGTGATACAGCAACAGGCAAAGGCACAAAATTAGAGTCATTAAGAAAAGAGATATCTTATAAAATTACAAGCAAGTGTGCAAAACTTGCGCAAAATTTGGCATTGTTGTAACAAAGATATAATACAATAATATTAGTCTACATTTATTCACAGGTAAAGTTACTTGAACTAATTCTTCAAGAAGGATAAGAAAAAGTATATCCATTTAAAAAGGTGGCTAGTAACAACTAACTAAGTGCTATGTCTCGTAGCATAACTAGTGTTGTTTGGCAATATACTTGCTAGTTGCTACACCATTTTTTGCCAAACAAAAGGGTCAAATTTTAGTTTCATATAGCAGTAAAGCAGAATTAATAAGCAGAGATGAAAGTCTACCGAAGAACCGAAGACCAGAGGTCGTGATATTCGCCCTTTTTTCCTTGGGCGGTCATAACTCACAAGTCATAACCACACAATAATGTATTTTGTTACTCAAAACACAACTTAAAGAAATCAAGTTATTAAAACAATGCCCTCAAATATCGAGTGCTAAAGTGATTACTCGTTTAATTTGCTTTTATTATCCTTATTTCGAAGGCATAAATATTAAACTTTGGGACCATATTTTCCTACACAAATATGTTTCCATCGAAATGATATTAACTACGGTTTTCAACTAACAAGCGGATACTTTCCAACATGTACTGAAACGTCATTGCTATTTATCTAACATGGCTAAGGCTATGTTCCAACCTTAGGCCGAATCTAATTAACACAACTGATACTTCCTAATCTCGCTATTGCCTGTCACTATGAACACCACAGTGTAATACTAAGGCTATGTTCTTTTGCACTTAAGTTCAGTTCACTTCGCTTCACTTTAATTCAAGGTCATATCGGTTCAGTTCGTTTGACTCTTCACTTCAAATACCAGAGTGTGAAACTAAGGCCTTGTTGTTTTGCACTTAATTTCAGTTCACTTCGCTTCACTTTAGTTCAGGTCATATAAGTTCAGTTCGTTTGACTCTTCACTTCAAATAAGTTTAGTTCAGAAAGTTTCAGTCCAAAAAACGAGACCAAGATTTACACTAAGAAGGTTTGACCCAAGTATCACAACCATAAGTCTAACAGGAATACTAAAGTAGGACACCTTCATTCATCTTTACTAAGGAATACTAATTATAATATGCATTACTAAAGAAGTGGGACTATTAGGTCGACATTACTTTTTTGTATTATATAATAGATACCTTAAAGGTAAGCATCAAGGCATGATGAGGTGATGAAATCTCACATCATCCCTTTTTTCCTCTTTTAAGTTTGATGCTAAATTAGAGAAAGTAAAACGAGGTCACAATAATGCATATACTATTATTCTTAAGTGTGTTAGTTGGGTGATGGTGAGAGCATGTGGCCAGCCATACTTATTGAATGGCTCACATGAATCAAGGAATAAAGTAAATATAAAACTTTGTTTAATGACAAAGTATAATTAGTTAAGAGTTATTAGTCATACAATTAGCTGGGGATTAAAGACTTGTGATCTAGATGTGTCCTTAAATGATTATTCTAAGAGAATGAAGGTGAAGTAATAAATGGAAAATGAGGTGAAATTGAGAAAGTTGTCTTTAGTAGTAGAGATTTTAAATGGTAGGTAAGCAAACTACAATATCATAAGGTCTAGTTGGTAAGACATCATTGGGACAGAAAGACAAGACTGTAACAAAAGGAATCCTGATCTCACTAAAATCATAGTCATAGGAAATCATGCATTTACCTTTGTTTGGCATTTCAGTAGATCTTCTCCAAAGACATTGTTCATCTGCACACATGTTCTGTTCTGTTTTGTTCAGTTCAGATCCTACAAGTTAAATTCAGTTCAGTTAGTTCAGTTACGTTCTTATAAGTTCAGTTTAGATTAAATAGTTTCAGTTAAAAAGAACGGCGCCCAAGAATCACTTTCTAGACAACTAACTAAACTATTCACCAAAGTTCATTTTCTTTTTATTAGACGCGTTCGATAAAAAATTGTGTTTGCCTTAAGGGTTGAGGTGGGCTCACAGAAATAGCTTGTATTTTGCGAGTTCATCAGCAAGTCGATTTTTACGCATACTTCACAACGACGAAAGTTTGAAGGTACCTCCAGGGCCGACTATATTTTCTTTCCTTGTAGGAAAGAAGAAAGTTTGAAGGTACGTCCGCAATCGGCATGGAAAAAATGACCATTTTATGAACCTCCACTCTCTTTAATGTGATACATCTACCAGTCTACCAGTCTACGAATACTCCATAAAAGCATGCTAAATAAATCCCCCAAATGCACTGGATGCACAACAACCCTACTGTTTCTACTTTCTAGCCATGGAAGACTAGGATAACGAATAAAATAGTTTTGATAGTCGCCACTCGCCAACCCTTCCAAACATTGTTTAAAGAAGATCTCCTATAAAAACAACGACGGCCCATGATTACATTTAACATGCAACTACGTAAAACCAAGATTTTCTAGTGTTTTACATAGAGCACTTGATGATCGGGTGTCCTATTTCAATTCCTAAGAAAATCATCCCTCCGTTTCAATCATTTGTTTACCTTTAATTTCAATCACTAGACACTAGCTCAGAAGGAATTGGGTTTGACTGTCAGAAATCTTAAAAATCACTAGTCTCTGAATTACAGGGGCTACAAATACAGTAAGCATATCATAAAAAAAAAGGTGGAGATGAAAGGTAAAATTTATCGAATGCACCTCCGAGAAAGAACTGTTTGATCTAACACAGAATATGTAAAATAGTGCTAAAATATAAGAATATAGAAGGCGTTCAAATCTAACACCAAGGCTTCCATAATGATAAGCACAGAAAATGCATCGAGTATGACTTCCAATTTATGATGAACTATTAACAGATATGGTAAATTAAAGCCTAACTAGTCAAAACGTGCAGATTTTAACTCCGAACTCTCAAAAAGACAAGCTTTCTAAAAGACTTGCTATATGTGAGAGATCAGATTTAGAAGCACAAAATGCAGAAAAAGATACACTAAATATTATGCCGAATTCACACCGTCCAAACTCCGAATTCTATACTAAACTATTGATTCTCTTAGCAATAATAATGGTTACAGTTAGCTGTTAATGCATCTGCTTTATTCTTATCAGCGCTTCAATTAGCAAAGATCAGAACCCACTAATTTTGTTATCCCTATTTGTTTCTGATGTGTTTTGGTGTACTTTCTTCCTTTATTCCTTTTTTTTCTTTATTGTACTGTCTTCCTTTTTCCATTGGGGAGGAGACATTTCATCAGAGACAAAAAAGCAAAAAACCAACTTCAATTTGACAAACTAACTTAGGGCAGGTTGTGAAACCTCTCCTAGTGGCTGAAATGTCTTTTTTCACTATTCACACCAAGGTTAAAACTTTAAAGTATCAAACACGCACTCGTGTCGAGGTGTTCCACTCAAATAGTTTTGTGAAGTACCTAAAGTGTCGAGTATCATACCCGTGGTTGAGTGTCTAGTGGCACACACAAGTACGAATTTTAGTGCAAAGAGTTTTAAGTAACGTAGATTTTTTCCAGGGTGTACCTGGTAAAATGATAACGGCTGCAGATTTCCTCGTCAACCAAAAAAAAACAGAGATTTTCACTCCCTCGCTTCTTTCAAATGAAACCGTGAATTACAAAACTAGTTGAAAAACAAAACAAAGAAGAAAAAACGATGGGATTGGAAGTTTAGCTGTTTAAGTTATTCATCGTCTTTGAAGACCATTTACAACTGTATCAACTAGGCATAACACACCGTAACACTTCCAATTTACGACTAGCAAAAATTTTGATAAGTAATCCTATCCATAACAACTCATCATTAAGCTCTAATCGTAAAACACTAGTCGCTGAATCCATACAGTTAATGAGTGTGAATGAGTGTGTCTCTTCTCTTCTTCAATTACAACATTGATAGTTCTTTCACAAACAAAGTAACCTAGGAAAACAGAATTTAACAAGTGAACAGAAAGCCCTATTAGCCTGATCCGAGTAGGTTCTACAAAACTTTGAAAGATTGGTCAATCGCTCATCACTGATATTCACTTTAACTACCAAGCATTTTTAAAGTTACTTGATCTTTAACTTTCAAAAGTGCAAAGATGCACCTAAGTACATAACTTTCCCAAAATCAAAGAAAATAAACCACTACTCAAAAGCACATGTACTGTATGGTTAACCTTTAGTCTCCCAGACTTCACGATGTACAAACCGAATTTTGTGAATAATTTCCTGAAAATAGTGTTACTGCTACTTTTCCATAATAGGAAGAGGGAAACTTCAATATGCAAGCCCTCATTGTGTCGGCTGACCTTCCTTACCAAGACTGTTGGAGCCAAAGACTCCTTTTATTTGCGTGATTGATTATCACGAAATAACGCAAAATGACACACCAAACTAAAGTGAGGTTTTATATTGTGACGCGATTGTCGTATAATGCAATTCTTATTACGGGTCATCTTAAACACCATCTCTACTTTGATAGTTTAGATTGTCCTAGGTATTAGCATTACCGGCTTACTGCTAAAATTTCTGATAAAATAGATAGACAGACTTCCTACTTGTACTAGAAGAGCAATTGCACAAATTAAGCCGTCAAGGATGTTGAGGATCTCTGGGTATTTGAGGAGAAAACATCCAAAAACATATCATTTTAATCACTATCAAAACACATAATAGACTCCAAGAAGCAGATTACAACTCTACAAGCAAAGTAGGTTCCATTTATTGTGTAATGAGCAGAACGGTTTCCAGCAGAGAATTCGTTCTACAATGTACGTATAAAGTTCCCTGTTAAAAGGAAAAAAAAACCACAACCCCCAAGGTAGCAATATGTAAAAAAATTGCATCAATAGTTGCTGCAGTGCCTCAAATCAATTCAAATGAGAAAAAACTGTAGGTGTTTCTTCTAGAGACAACGACAGCCCACTTTAAGAAGGATCTAGCGGTTAATTTTATTCTATATCCGAAGTTAAAGCACAAGGCACTCAGAAACTAAGTAGCAGCCTTCAGGACCTCAGGTTATCAACAATATTAGAGCACAACTGCTTCCAAGTTTCAACTTATCAATATAGTAGTAGTCGATCAGAAACAGACTAACCCAATAAAAGAGAAGTTCAGGAGTCCTCAAGCCAATGTAAGGTCATGTGAGCCAACACTTGAAAAGCAGCTTAGAATTGCATTCCGGTATTAACATTTACTCGCTAAATATGACGTCTGCAAAAAAAAAAATCAAAGAAAGCATGTTATTTAAACAAGCAATTAAGAGAAACAGCGAGCAAGAAGCATGGTAGTAACATTTACTCGCTAAATCATAGCGGAGTCATAAGATAAACTTTAATCCACCTACCCACTACGATTCTTGCACATTAACTTAAATGATTTGCACAAGTGCAAATAAATGTGCATGCAGTGTGTAAAATGCAGAAGTTAGAGATTTTAAACCAGCCACATCCTTTTAAATTCGTGTATGTCAGTAAAGGTAACACAAGTGCATTGTGATAAAGTCAATAAGAAGTTCAGAACCAAGACTTTGATTTGTGGTTTGAGGAATTATGTCCCAAACCATATGAGATGATTAGTAACAAATATGTGCAATAGAAGCAAAGGGGTGTTCAATTCCATGAAAACAACACAATATAAAGAGTGATATCAATTATGTTTTATCATGTATTCAGCAAATTCAGAAATATCACCATTATTATTTCACCATTTATCAATAAAAAAGACTGTCCCCAGAAGCCCGGAACATAATATCCTCTAAGATCTCATCATCTCAATATTTAGAGCCTGGTTTTAGATCACAGTATCCACCTAAGATAACTATAACACAATTTAAAGCTCGTCTCCAATATACATCAAAATTTACAATGAAAAACTGTATACCCCGATCAAATAGTCAGCTGTAAAAGAAGTGCTGAGGATATAAGTCAGATAGCAATTCGAACAACAAATAATTTTTAAGACAGGCAACATATAACGATTGACAAACTCTTGTCTTCTCACAGCTCAAGACTCCAGGAAACTTCAATCTTAGATCTTTCTTCCTCCCTAAGTCTCTATACCTCTCATTCATTTTGTTTGAGACTATAGAGAGGCTAACGTTCCCAAAGTACAATTGTTTTCTTTACCAGATTTTCTGTAAATATATTCTACAGCAAAGAGGGAGTTTCTAAGTGACCATCCATTGTTCTTGATTAATGCTTCAGTATTTGTTCCAACCTTTCCAGTTTTACTTTGCAAGACAAAGCTCTCATTCCCCATCAAAAACTATCAATCCATACTATCAACACAAAACCTAACCTTACATTAATTCTCTGATGTAAGTTAACTCTGGACAATCACTACAAACAGAGATTTGGAAATTAAACCAACCAACAGAAAATCACAAATTCAGTCTAACAGAGCACGATCTGAGATGAATATGTACACAAACTTCATCACCAATCCAGCAACTCTAAAAGACCATCCAATCAACAGCTCAACACCTTATAAAGCATCAACACGTGGAACAACAAAAAACATCCACCAAGTGTGTAACACTCAAGCTTCCCCTAGTCTGGGTGAAGATATTTCTGGATTTTTGGCAGCTTTCGAGGCTGCGTACAGACCTCAAAAACCAGCACGAATCATTTCAAATGCATTTTGTCCCAATTTATGCACGTCCCGAAAACTTTCAAATGAGACCATCTATTCTAAGACTACTTTTAAGTAAGCACCCTTAATCGTCGAGTTGGTGACATTTAGACAACCAAAAAGGAGAATGCAATTTGATTGTATGAGCAATACTATCAATCCCTTTAAGCACTCATCTAAGCTATTTAATCATAATCAATATCGTCTCTTTTAAACCTATAATGAATTACAAAATAGATAACGTGCAATCCTCATTGCCAACTACCCTACTACAATTGTACATGATAATCTACCCTCCCTCCCCTATGTTACTCCGACTCTTCAATTTAGAGCAATACCAGCGTATACGACACCACTCGAAACTCAAAACTCAAGGATATGTGTTTGAAATCAACACCTGATACTTCCCAATCCGAAACATCTACCATTAACATGCAAAGTTGAGGAAAATACCTATTAACGAATCATTTAGCATTGTTTTATTCATGTCTCAAATAAATATCTCTATTTCACTTTTAAAAACTCTCCATAATGCAAATTCTAGTTAGATTTTCAGCCTAGAGACGTGTCCCTAAACTCGAATCCTCGTTTCAAACATCAACTAGTCTTCCTGGTATCTGTCTTAATATTAAAACGGGTCAAGTACATTCTACTTTCGTCTTATTCATCCCACGTAGCCACGTAGGCATATTTAATATTTTAATCAGT
This sequence comes from Heliosperma pusillum, assembly GCA_022085475.1. Lineage (NCBI taxonomy): Eukaryota > Viridiplantae > Streptophyta > Magnoliopsida > Caryophyllales > Caryophyllaceae > Heliosperma > Heliosperma pusillum. The sequence continues at coordinate 27,532 of JAIUZE010067215.1, forward strand.
TTAATCTTAAGACGAATATACCGTCTTAAATGAGAATTTGCCTTATAACGTAGTTCCCTTGTCTTCAACAATTCAGTCGTAACGAGTCCGACACTTACTTTACGTAATCGCAAAAGAGATTGTTAACGCAAATCAAACAATCACAAGTTAGATAGCATAACATAACTCATTGCCAAACAACGCTACAAAACACACAAATGAACAATAAAAAACGGTAACTAAAAAAATGTAGATAATAAATTCATACCGCGTCGAACCCTCAGCAATTGCAATGCACACGTTCCAATCCTCTGCGAAACGACGTCGTTGAGTTGAATTACGTCAGTAGCTCACAGAATTCGAAGATTTCGGAATTTCGAGTTGATAATACGACGTCGTTTTGGATGTTATTAGTGCAGTAAGGGATTCAATCAACAATTGGGCACTTTGATGGGGTTTATTGTATTGGGCTGTAAGCTTGTAATTATTGTGTGAGTTTGTGCTTTCATTTGAAACTCAATAGTTGGACCGGGCTTTGACAAACAGACTTAGCCCATTTTATTCTCGTTTTGAAACATTTTCTGATGGGCCGTAAAGGACTACCCCCAAATGTAAAGAAAGGCATAGAGTGCTGCTAAAGATCGTCAACACATAACTTTGAATCGTCGACAATATTTAATGGATATTCAATATTTCAATTTTGCCCTTTTTATAATTATTAATGTTAGGTAGAAACTCATGTCCCACATCGGTGCAGTTAAGATGAAATATCAGCTCTATAAGCGTCCACAAATATTGTAAGGGACGTGCTTTTTCACATACGGATTTTACTCTTTCACATACGTCATTTACAATTATACCCTCGTCATTTTTCTAATCCTCATTCAATTGAATATTTTTCTCCCTTCCCTCAGTTACCTTCACCACCAACACCACCCCCGTATTTTGGTAAGAGGCCCCCAAGAGTAAATCCATGAGGACTTGGCCCAAGCGAATAATATCGTATTATTATGGGTCGTGGACACCAATGCAACAGAGGCCCAACAAGTGGTATCAACACTTTTGGATAACAAGTGGCATCAGAGATTCAGAGCTTAAGGTTCAACCTGGGTTTAGGCCCTATTGCGTACAAATGGTGGAGCTTCAATAGTAAAACAAATAGTATTCGCGGAACACCGACGCGTGGGCTCACTCTGGCAGACCATTTGTAAATCATGGGTCCATGAAGGGTTCGTTGGTGAAGCATCGAGTCAAGAGTTGAAGGTGGTGAACACTATAAGGCATGAAACTCTTAGCTTGAGGTAGAGCTTGAGCAAGCCATGTCCAAGGCAAACTTGTAGGTCTTGTAGGCCTCTAGAGATCGTTTGCGTGCTATAAATGTTGATTAGGTGGACCAGTATTACGTTGGGAAGTACTCATCACAAATCCACACTCCCAAGTGAAACACATGGACATGCAGGACCAGAAGCATGTGAGAGCAGTCACATAACCAGATGGTGTCATGGTGTTTCAAATAAGGCAAGGTTATCAAGAATTTGTGGTGCTTGGGATGCCTAGAAAATGTTTGAAACTGCATGGTGGGGGGAGTTATCCATACAAGTCAAGGTTCTGAGTGAAGATGATGGCCTCTAGTGTGAGGGAATGGTATTTAGGGTGAAAATAATCCTTGTCTCACATAGGTGATGTTAAGTTCGAAGATTATTTTTATAAGTGTCCACTACAAGAATCAGCCCTTGCTCCGACCGCTATTCAAAACGGTCGGTAATAAGATATAGCGACCGATAACGGTCGGTAAAGTAAATATCGGTCGCTAAAAATACCGACCGAATTACAATCGGTCGCTAAAAAGAGAAAACGGTCGGTGAAGGTAAAAAATACCGACCGATTGGCCGATATTACCGACCGACTGGCCAATCGGTCGGTATAAGCACTGATATGTAAAAAACAAATCCGACCACAATTCATTCTATTATCACTTACCCATTCTCACTCTAACCCGACGACCCCAAAGACGACACGCCTATACCCGACGACCACCTCCTTCCCACCGCCGACCACTGCCGCTCACTTGCCGTCCGACCACCGCCGACGCCGCCATTCCCTCCTTTCTCAACAACCACCTTCTCTCTTCTAGTTATTTAATAAAGGTATGATTTTCTCTTAATTTTTGTGTTTATAGTTGTTTTAATTGTGTTTATGTTTGTTTTTACCCTTAATTTTATGTTAAGATTTGATTATTTGTTGTTATTTGAATATAATTTAGAGTTGTTTAAGTTAGGGTTAAGATTTGGTTGAATTGGGGGTTTTTTAATTATTTGTAATTATGTTAGTATATGTAATTGTTAGTGTATGTTAGTATTAGTGTTAGTATATGGTTAGTGTTAATTGGGGGTTTTGATAATGGTTAGTGTTAGTGTTGTTAGTATATGTAATTGTTAGTATGTAATTGTTAGGTAGTAATTGTTAGTGTATGTTAGTATATGTAATTGTTAGTATGTAATTGTTAGTGTATTGGGGGTTAAATTGGGGGTTTGTTAATATGTTAGTGTATGTAATTGTTAGTATGTAATTGTTTATATGTTAGTATATGTAATTGTTAGTATGTTCAAGATGTTAGTAGTAGAAATATGTGGTTAGTAGTAGATAGTATTCATGTTGTTAGTAGCAGATATATGTTGGACTTTGGTTGTGAAATTGAATGTTGGTTAAATTTGGTAGTTAGAAATTTTATGTTGGTAGTATAATTTGATTAGTTGGTTAAAATTGGTAATACGAATTAGTATTTAGATTGCCTATTTAGTAAGAATGTAGATTGTCTCAATTAGTTGTTGGATTGCCTAATTATGTTATATTTATGTATTTATATAGATTTGTAATGAAGAGGGTTGAACGAGAATGGATGTATGAAAGGGTTGATGCTAGGAAGATGGTTAAGTATGAGTTTGTATGTGGGGTGAATAGTTTTCTTGAATATGTTAAAAGTCGAGATGAATTTAGGAATTCACAACTAATTAGATGTCCATGTGTAAAGTGCAAAAATTTGAAATACTTGAGTGAATTCGTGGTACAAGAACACCTTATTAGTAAAGGTTTTACGGGAAATTATTATGATTGGGTGTGTCATGGTGAGCCTTACTCCTTGAAAATACCAAACAATGTACCAAACACTACTCAATCTCCCATAAGAGGACCATATCGAGAGATGGTAATAGATGCCTTAGGTGACCGTGCATTAGAACATATGGAGGAACCCCCTATCGGTGAAGAGGAAACTCCACACCTTCAGTTGAAGAGTTTTTTTGATATGTTAGATGCGGCGGAGAGACCTTTATATGAGGGGAGCGATGTGTCGGTGTTACAAGCAGCTGCAAGGGTTGTTAACATAAAATGTGAGCACAACTTATCGCACAAATGTGTAGATAAGATTGCTTCCTTGATTGAGGGTGTTATACCTCGGGGAAATGTGATGACCCGCACCTATTATAACACCAAAAAATTGCTCAAAGCTCTTCAAGTACCCTATCAAAAAATTCATTGTTGTAAGGACGGGTGTATGCTCTTTTGGAAAGAAGATGTGTCGCTTGATAAATGTAAGAAATGTGGCAAAGATAGGTACAAGCCAACACCATCAAGTGGGAGGAAAATACCTGAAAAAGTCCTATTCTACCTTCCTATAGGTCCAAGATTACAACGGCTTTATGCTACTAGAAATATTGCGGAGGCTATGAGATGGCATGAAGAAAACCCTCGTGTACAAGGGACATTTGCCCACCCAAGCGATAGTGAGGCTTGGAAGCATTTGGACAAAATGTTCCCGGAATTTGCTAGTGAGCCTCGAAATGTCAGACTTGGGTTGTGCACAGATGGTTTTACACCGTACGGCCAATTTGGGAAAAAGTATTCATGTTGGCCTGTAATTCTCACTCCTTACAATCTACCACCATGGTTGTGCATGAAAAAACCATTCATGTTCCTTTCATTGATTGTTCCGGGGCCGGATAATCCTAAAAGTCACATAGATGTCTTCTTACAACCTCTTATCGAAGAGTTGAAAGAGTTGTGGGAGGTTGGTGTACCCGCTTTCGATGTGTCCAAGAAACAAAATTTTCAACTTAAAGCCGCTCTTTTATGGACAATCAATGACTTTCCAGCTTACGGCATGCTTTCCGGTTGGGCCACGGCCGGCTTCCTTGCATGTCCTTATTGTATGGAAGAATCAAAGGCATTTTATCTTCCTATGGGTCATAAGGTGTCATCCAACTGCCCGAGCTAGATATGTAAGTATTACTACATTCGAAATTTCATTTTTACATTTGTGTTAGGACTTCCGATAGACGCTTTTTTATTTTCTAAGGACGATAGATGAGTTATTTACAACTTTCTTTTTGACAATGTAGCAAAATTTTCAAAGGATGATAGCCGAGCTTACGGAGCAAGGACTTCCGATTGACGTTAACAAGGTTTGGTACGATTCGGTGGATGGATACAAGAAGGGCCAAGTCTTTGGGTTAGGGACCGCCGCCTCACTATATTACACTCCCCCGGCGTCATCATCGTCGACAGGTAAATCTTCCGCCTCCCAACAATATATCCCGGGTGTTCTAACTCAATCAATTCAAGCACGTGAGAGGGAAGTCGAAGAGTTTAGGAAGTATAGAGAGGAGATGCAACAAATGGATGAACTTTACGTGAAAAATCAAGAAGAACTAAGGCAGCAAATCACGGCAAGTCAAGCCGCTACTATGCGTGAACGGGAAGAAACAAGGCGCCAAATTGAGGCCTTAGCCAAACTGCTTGAATCCCAAACCCAATACCGATGCAACAATAACATATTTGATTTACCGACTAACCCAAATAACGATAACCCCGGTGGAGGCGGAAGTGGTTTTCAAGTGTAAGGTACTTGGTTGTGTAAGACAGGGTTAATTGTTATGTAAACTTTAGTAGTTTGTTGTATAAGACATGGTTATGCTAGTTAATGTAAACTTTAGTAGTTTGTAATGTAAACTTTAGTAGTTGTAAGACTTGTAATGTAAACTTTAGTAGTTTCTAATTTGAAAGACGGTTTCTGGTTTCAAAAAATTGTGTACGAACGCATTTGTATATATTTGGAAAAATTTGCAGGAAATATAGCAAATGAGGGAAAATAAGAAGCTAAATCACTCAAATCATTCACAATAAATACCGACCGACAGGAACAACTTACCGACCGACTCAACAATTTACCGACCGAAATCCTATAAATACCGACCGATTGTCGTCTAAATAGTTTCTGA
>JAIUZE010067216.1:0-24492 GCA_022085475.1 Heliosperma pusillum
TACATGATCGAAACGGTGATTCCAACTCCTGGATGCTTGCTTAAGACCATAGATGGATCTCTTAAGTTTGCATACCTTCTTAGGGTTTGATGGATCCACAAAACCTTCAGGTTGTGTCATGTACACTTCCTCTACTAGAATCCCATTCAAGAAGGCGGTTTTGACATCCATTTGCCAAATCTCATAATTATGAAATGCGGCAACCGCTAAGATAATCCTTATGGATCGAAGCATGGCGAATGGGGCGAAGGTTTCGTCATAGTGAAGACAATGTGAAACTTGGGTGAAACCTTTTGCCACCAATCGTAGCTTTATAAACATCATTATGTGTGTCTATGCCACCTGTGATCTTATTAGATCCACTTACACTGAAGAGGGTGTTACCTTCTTTAGTAAATCAACCAAGTACCATTTACTTGATTGTCGTACATAGAATCCATTTCGGATTGCATGGCTCCTAGCCATAGCGTTGAGTCGGGACTAGAAATGGCTGCTTTGTAGGTAGTAGGTTCGTTACTTTCAAAAAGTAACACATTATAGTCATCACCTTCCTCGATAATACCAAGGTATCTATCAGGTTGATGACTAATTCTGCTCGACCTTCTAGGTTCCGAAGGAATAATGACCGTACCAGACGAAGAGGGAACGTTTTCCTCGTCGTCCTTTTCGGTTTGTGGCTCTTGGACTTCATCAAGTTCAAATTTTCTCCCACTCTGTCTTTTAGAAATAACATCATTTTCTAAAAAGACTGCATCACGAGACACAAACACTTTGTCCTCGTGTTTATTGTAGAAGTAATAAGCACGTGATTCCTTTGGATATCCTACAAAAGACATTTGTCAGATTTGGGTGCGAGTTTATCGTCAGACTTATTCTTAACAAAAGCCTCGCATCCCCAAATTCTCATAAATGACAAATAAGGAACTTTTCCTGTCTATATCTCATATGGAGTCTTGTTTGCCGCTTTAGTCGGGCTTCGATTTAGTGAAAATATTGCAGATAAGATAGCAAAACCCCAAAAATAATCAGGAAGCTCTGTTAGACTCATCATAGATCGAACCATATCTAATAAAGTTCGATTTCTCCTTTCGGATACACCGTTTAATTGAGGTGTTCCAGGCGGAGTCCATTGTGATACTATACCACAATCTTTCAGGTGTGAATCAAATTCATGGTTCAAGTATTCACCACCACGATCGGATCGTAGTGTTTTAATCTTTTTATTCAATTGGTTTTCTACTTCATTTTGAATTTCCTTGAACTTTTCAAAAGCATCACTTTTATGCCTCATCAAGTAGACATATCCATATCTACTCAAGTCGTCGGTAAAAGTAATGAAGTAGTGATAACCACCTCTAGCTCGGATAGTCATTGGACCGCATACATCCGTGTGTATAAGTCCTAATACTTCACTTGCTCGTGTCCCTTTTCCCGTAAAAGGGGCACGAGTCATCTTGCCTAGAAGACAAGATTCGCATACGCCATAAGATTCGTAATCGAATGGTTTGAGTACTGATAAGACGATATTTACTTATATTTACACCCCGTATATATATATTTTTATGGTCGTCTATCGTATTATTTGAGTTATTTACTATACATTTGTTCATTTCGAGATTTAATTACGGAAATATTATTTTAAATGTAAAACGGGCTAACTAAAGTGTGTTTTGGTATAGCAGATTACTCACGCGAAAGGAAATGGACCAAATTACGCAAATTGGCTCAAACAAACCACAGGAAATACTTGGACCTTGCCCACTTGCAGAATCCAAAGTTAATTGGCTTGCACATGGATCCAAAGCAAATTGAAGTCCAAAAGCCGAAACATAGATCATCAGCAAAAGACGTGTAAGGCAAAAATTAGAGAAAGAGAGATAGAAACAGACCAATACACAAGCTACTGGAAACAAAGCTCAGCAATGGGAACTTCAACACCGTCTCAAATACGATCTCTTCTCATATTTTAATCACAAACTCTATCCCAAATCTTTAACAAAATCTATCCCGTATATCCGAATGCGAGTATATAAATGCCCGACTCTTTTATCAGAAAGGGAGGTGGAATACCCATATATTTAATAGAGAAAGATGAGCGAAATGAGTGACGGTTCAATCATTTGGGTCACAATTAGAAGATGAAGCAGTTCTCGGACGCCGTCTTAGTACGCGTCCGAGTACGGGTGGATTCCGGTTCGATCGGAGGCGTGATATCCGAGGGTCGAGTTGCGGGTTCCGGGCAATAAAAATAAGTTCTTCTTACTTCTTCTTGTAGCTAATTATTGATTGAATTCGTTGATTAATTTTAGTAGAGAAACCGTTATTGTTTATTGTTAATCTTTCAGTTATTTGTATCTCATATTTTACTCGTTTTAATATTAAGTTGCAATTCAGTTTATTAATCTGTTATCTTATTATGATCTGGAATTGTTAACTATGCTAATTATATGATTCTGGCTTAGTTCGAGTTGTATAATACGAGTAGCGACTAGCTTTAATTAATCTCTGCAAATTGGGGTTAGTTTAGGTTAGGAGTAATATTTGGTCAGTTAATTAATTAGGTAGTGACGACACTTAAGTGGTTAAATGGATTAATGACGTCTTCTTGGTTCAATAATGCTACTAATCCGGTCTTTAGTAGGGTGTGACAAACTTACATCGGTCCGTTAGTTTAGAATCGGTCTAGGCTTAGTTCAGGTCGGTTGCAATTAAGAGAAGATAGGGAGTTCTTGTTATCTTGAATTCCGCAGTTAATCTATAAATATAACTTGAGATTTGAGGTAAACAAATATCGGATACATTCTAAAATTACCATATGAATATGAGCTTAATCGGGTATTCAACTTCACTTTTAGACATTAGTATTTAGTTACGTTAGTTCATTACAATTACAAATGAAACCCCCCTTTATCGTAAATATGTTAATAGCCGTAAATAATAGTATATAGGTAAGTTAGTTAATAAATATTACTGATAGTTAATTAGTTTTTCCAGTCTCTCCGTGGGATCGACCCTATTTATCCTTTACTATGTTTATATTTTTGAGGTTAAGATAGGTAAATAAATTGTTAATTTGTATGCGCAAACGACACGTACCAAATTTTGGCGCCGTTGCCAGGGAGATTGTTGTTAGGATTAATTTTCTATTTATTTTGTAAATTTTATTCTTTAACTTACAAATTTTATATGATTTAAATTTCTAGCCTGATTTTCTTAGGTTGACAACCTGAGTGAATGACATGTTTTCTAACAATTTTTGCGTGTATTTACTCTTCTTGCCTGTCCTATTTTCGTTTCTGGTTATATTTATCTGTAGTAGTAGCCTAGTAGTAGAAAGTCACCTGTTGCGAGTAACTCATTTGTACGTATCCTCTGACAAAACTGACGATTTACATACCTCACTACTTTTGTCTGAGTATGCTATTCACAATATTCTAAGTTATATCTACTTGCCCCTTTTGAACTATGTATGCTATATACAATAGATAATCTAACATGCTTGTGATTTTGGATTTGCCTTAATCGGGTATGCATGTTTCTGTTTTAAGCACAAATAAATGGACCTTGTTTCATTGATGTTGGGTCAGAGTTTAATTTTTTTAGAGCGTTACGGTCGTAATTCATGGGATCAAAGAAGCGTGAGCAACTTCTTACAATTTTGTAGACCGTGGTTTTTGCCATTGTGGCTACGAAAATATGTTTAGTGTGTGTGTGTAAATAGAAAATCTGGAGTTAGAGCAAAAGGTACTCTATGAAATTGAATACGACCTGAATCATTGAATGGTATTTGAGTTTTGTGCTAGCTTCACATGAGTAAAAAGTTTCTATTGATACCCCCTTGTGGTTAATGTCTCTAGTTGGTCTGATTAAGTGATAGCGCCAATGATATTTGCTTGATGTGTTCATGATTTGATCCACCAGTTCAATGGTTCTATTAAAAAATGCATGGAGTGCTGAGAGTATGCTAAGATGTAGATAGCTTAATGTTATGAGATTTATGATCTGGTCAGAACTTGGGAGTATACATGATTAAAAAGAATGGTTAGTGACATGCTTACTCCGGAATGCTATTTTGGAACACTCGGATTGCGGATGCCTATACATGGGACGCTTAGGGACTGACTGTAGGCTTAATTGTTTAAATGCTTACCTGAAAGTGGTATATTTTACGGATTATTGAGTGCAGGGATGATAATGAGGCAATAATGGGAGTGAAGAGTATTAATATTCAATGATAATGAATCAAGGAGTGACGGGAATCGAAGAGGCATATAATTTGTATCTGAGAACTGATTCTAATAAGCTTTACACGAGCTGGCTGTTGAAATGATGACTATCTTTTGAAGGATACTTTAAACTACGTCGAGTCACGGCGGTAACTAAGACGCTTCTTGGGAGGCAACCCAAGCTTATATTTTAATTGCTTTTATGTGTGTTTAATATATATGCGTTATTTTTTTACTTACTTGAGTCGGCTTAAGTGCCTCCCCGAGTTTCGCAACCTTTGTAGGGGGATGTTAATAGTGTCGGTTGCACAAAAAAATTAGGAAAATTAAAAATAAAAATTGCTGCTGGTATAATGGGTATTTTGTTTCCTCTATATATATATTTTTTTAATCTATATTTCACTTGTCTTTCTCGAGAATGCTAATTTTGCAGGAGGATGTCGTAATGAGCTGAAAACTGAAGGAGTGGGACGATCTAATAGATTACATTGCCCAGGGAGAGTGCATCTGCTCATAATTTTTTCTACATGGATGATCGTATGAAGATGAGATAACACTTGAGCCATGGTGATGCAATACAAAGATGCTTCTGTCTCACTGCAAGCTTGGGCACGAGTACTAACATGGAGCTCTATAATCTATAGTACTAGTTGCAGCCACCCGATATGCTATACCTACTATTAAATCCGCTAAGTGCCTTATTCCCTCTTATTATTTTATTTATGCTAAATTTTACATCTCGTTGTCTATTTTCGACATCGGGGACGATGTCGAGCTTAAGTGTGGGGGAGAGGCAAGCTAAGTTATTTAAAATTCGGGTCAAATTTAAATTTTTGCTGCATACACCTACTGTGTTGCAGGTGAATAATTATTGGGAATATTACCATCAAATTTGTTGTTTACCTATTTCTGAACTTTGCTGAAATATGTGTGATGCCAATTAGATGGAAAGTTTGTTTTCGGCATATGTGGGGTGTATAAAGTACTAACAGCTCCGTGTTCATTGGACTAAACCAAGACGAGTGAGTCGACGACATGCTCTAACCTAACAATTTTTCAAAAATACTAACTTAAAAATTATTTGTTTTACTAATATTACAATAAAATAATATTTGAAGTCGTGTATATGTGAGTTTTTCCCCCATTTTGAACTTGGATTGATTAATTAGGTGACATACATATTTGAAGTCTCCTTGAAGTTAAAATTATAAAGCACTTTATTTGGCTACCTTTATTTACACTTTCATTGACTCTAGTGTGTGGGTGTAAGCTGGTCTTTTAGCCAATTTACTTTCATAGGTGACTCCTAATCAGGGCTTCAGGGAGATTATTTGACCTCATTTAAACAAAAATTCTATCCGGTGGCTCGAGTAATTAGATCCTTAGGGGAACCCAGTCATTGTACTGGGAGAATGCCTAATGACTTGTCCGGATGGGCGGGATCCATTGGTCGAAAGCTCGTTACAAGGGTCACTGGATAGACGGTTACGAAAGTTGGAAGTTGGAGGATATTGAAAAATAAAAAAAGAATTAGAAAGGAAAAAAATGAAAAAAGAAAAAGAAAAAAATACGTGAAGAAAAACAAAACAGAGAAATAAGAGATGAAATAACGAAGTGAATGTTGGTGGTAGGTTCATTGAGGGACGGATACACTTGAATGCTCGGGAGAACGATCCTCGTACTAAATGTACAGAAAGTAAAATTCCCAATCGATCTTAAATTGCTGAAACCCGCCTCTACGAGTCAATACACTTGCACACGCGCACAAAGGTAGTTGGACCGAGTGTCTTGCTAAGCATTTGTTTATAATTATAATTTAGAAGCGGTTTAAAATATTTATCTTGGTTAATTAATTAGTTGTGTAGTTTGGAGTGGAGGAAAAGCTTATTATACATTACTTTCTAATCTAACTTAAAATGTTTTCCATTGACTTTACTAACTTAAAAAAATGATTTCTAAAAATGTTTTAGTTTGTCGTTGATAAACTTGTTTTGGTTAGTCTAAAATCATTGAGGTTGTTAATTTATCTTTGGCTCAAGTTTTGTCATTGTCGAGGACGACAACAAGTTAAGTGTGGGGGAATTTGATAAGACGATATTTACTTATATTTACACCCCGTATATATATATTTTTATGGTCGTCTATCGTATTATTTGAGTTATTTACTATACATTTGTTCATTTCGAGATTTAATTACGGAAATATTATTTTAAATGTAAAACGGGCTAACTAAAGTGTGTTTTGGTATAGCAGATTACTCACGCGAAAGGAAATGGACCAAATTACGCAAATTGGCTCAAACAAACCACAGGAAATACTTGGACCTTGCCCACTTGCAGAATCCAAAGTTAATTGGCTTGCACATGGATCCAAAGCAAATTGAAGTCCAAAAGCCGAAACATAGATCATCAGCAAAAGACGTGTAAGGCAAAAATTAGAGAAAGAGAGATAGAAACAGACCAATACACAAGCTACTGGAAACAAAGCTCAGCAATGGGAACTTCAACACCGTCTCAAATACGATCTCTTCTCATATTTTAATCACAAACTCTATCCCAAATCTTTAACAAAATCTATCCCGTATATCCGAATGCGAGTATATAAATGCCCGACTCTTTTATCAGAAAGGGAGGTGGAATACCCATATATTTAATAGAGAAAGATGAGCGAAATGAGTGACGGTTCAATCATTTGGGTCACAATTAGAAGATGAAGCAGTTCTCGGACGCCGTCTTAGTACGCGTCCGAGTACGGGTGGATTCCGGTTCGATCGGAGGCGTGATATCCGAGGGTCGAGTTGCGGGTTGTGACACCCTCAAATTTGCGGAAAGAAAGAAATAATTTGCGGAAATAAAAAAATAATTTAAATACATAACAAAGGGTGTCATAAATAAAAAGGGTCAAACAAAAAGGAAACTAATATTTTACATAAGAATTATACAAGACGGGAGACATATCTCCCGTATAAATACTGAAATAAAAGGAGTGTATAATAATATACAATCTAAGAACCGAATATAGGTCCAAGGTAATACTTCGCTCGCTAGCTCGTCAATGTACCCAAGGTATGCAGTCACCACCTGTTCGACCGCATTAAATATAAACACGGAAGCCACAGTCAGTGGGGAGTAACTCCGAGTCCTCCCAGCCACGAAATGTCGAGTTTAATGAAACATGAATAACATAAAAGCAATGTATATGGAAAATACAAAACTTAAACATATATGATATGCTTTTTATGTTATGAAACAGATAACTAACAAATAACCTAGCATGTGAAAGCTATCATGTGAAACCGATAATAAACTATGACTCGAGGTAGGGAAGCTGGTATGCTCGCTCAGAGGTTCCTCTCAGAAACATGGCCATGATACACTCAAACCCTAATCAACACGTAATCATGTGAATCAGTTAACAACCGTTAATCCAAACTCTATCAATCCTAGCCGGCTTGCATCTCACCTTATAGAACTCATAGAATCATACATACATGAAAGACCAATACGTCTACAAACAGGCATAAGTTCCTAGCACAGTCAATAGAAGACTTCTGTAACTCGAGGCTATACCACAAGGTAGGAAAACATCCTAGTCCTAGACTGATCAGACCTAGCGACAACAGCTATTCCATTCCCCGTCCCATGACATAACCGTCTATGAGAAACTCTACTAGGCGACCCCCCTAAGCAGAGATGGCTAGTACTTAAGCTGGCTCCAGTCCCAAAACGGATCAGGCAGCCATGCCCCGACTTGGAGATAAGCCCCCCAGGCCGGGACACAAAAGCTATCAAGCTGTGAACTATATACTCGTTAAAGATAGTACGGGCCTATCAATGTCATGGTCCAAGATACTCATTTAGAATTAGAATGGTCAAGACGCCATATACTCATAATTCTCTATGGGTACTTAGTCAACACGACACCAACCATATAATCAAACAGTCACGGGAACAATTTCCTATCATGTGACTAATTGCATATAAATCATAATCAATTAACATATCGCCTCATATCTACTAAGGCTAATTCATTAATTAAATACAACCTTACTTGAAGACAAATCCCAGACCCGAGTCCCGCGACGGGTCATCAGTCAAATCGGGGCTGACTAGATCTTAGTTTGACCAAACCCGTTGGATCAAACCGGCTAGAAACAGAGTCTTTATCACATAGACATAAAATCAACATATTCATTACATGTTATTTTTATTAAAACTTCTAACATGTGAATTATTAAATCTTACGTAAACCCCCGCTTGACTTAAATGATATCAAAATAAACTACGATCTCGTCTTATAATTTCTAACATGTGAGAAATAATAATTTTATGAAAAACCTTTTTAATTAAATATTTTACTTATTAATATTTCCCACTTGCTAAATATTACAAAACACGATAAAAATGACGATAACTCAAAAAACGTCACAAGTCCCAAAGTGGGACCCACGGGCTGAGTTGGACCGGACCCACATGGGCCTGATTTGGGCCTCACGGCCTGATTTGGGCTCAATGGGCTGTTTTGCCTAAAATTTCTAAAACCGTTTTCCAATATTTTCCCGCATGCTTTAACATATTTAAAAACCGTCAAAACAACAACCAATCAATCAAACATCGACACAACCCAAAGACCAAAACCCGGACCCACCTTGACCAACCCAGACCGGTCTGAACCGGCCTGGACCGGCCTGGTTTGGACCGGTTTTCCAGCCACCAATTCGGCCACCACCAAACAACAACTCCAAATTTCCAAATTAATTCTAACATGTTTTTAATTACTAACATCCATTTTTAAACATCAATGTAACATCCAAATTGCAACCATCATCATTCATGAAGAAATCATAAAAATATAACAAGAACACCAAAATATTCATAAATTCCTACAACATAATAAAATCAACCACTTATCATGTTACTAACTAAAATCATAAAACCATAATCATATGAACAAAAACTAAAGATGAACCAAAAACTAAAGTAAAACCAAAGCTATGTAACATTTATCCGTCGAGTAACTCGGAATCGTTACCTTAGCTAGCTAAAATCAAGTAGCACCAAACTAATAAGAACTAAGACCTAAGAAACCCGTCTTCTAGTCTTCTCCTAAGATATACGAGTCACCAAACTCGTCTTCAAAATCTTCCCCTATAAGAAATGACAAGAAAAACATTATTAGAACTTAAAATATGATTTTCCATATTAAAGTCTTCTTGAAAACGATTTGACGAAGTGAGGAATTGAAAAATAAAACCCGTACGGGACGATGAGGAGAGAAGAGATAGTCTTGAGAAATTATAAATTAGGATGGATTTAATTTAATTAAGAAATGAAGATTTTATGAAGGTTTTGCTCAAGAACGATGATGAACAATTGAAGAACACGAAGAACAAATGAAGAACGATTAAAGAAAGTGATATTTGATCTTTATTTGATTTGTTGAAAAATGAAAAGTTGTTTGTGAGTAAAGTGGGGTGAGGAGTGTCGTGTAATATAGAGCAAACTCGTGAGTTGGGTTTTGAAATTGTGGTTATGGAATTGACCCGGTATAATAATTATATTACCGTAATTAATTAGATATTAAGTTAATTGAATTAAATATCAAGATATTATGTTATTATAATGAAAAGAAATAAAATATCAAGGCTAAGAGAGGAAGAAAAAACCGTGTGGTATGTGTGATATCGGGTCAGTTTTGTAAACGATTTGCGTAATTTTCGTTAACTGATCGATAAAGTAAATAAATATCTAGATATTATTATTAGTTTAATCAAAAGAATTAAAATATCTAATGTGAGTGGAAAACGATGACCTGGGCGCGTGACTCATGCCAAAGTCGAGTTTCGAGTTTGTTACGGGATTTACGATGAGTCGGGAATAGTTAAATGATGTTCGGTTAAAAACCGTAAAAGTTATTCTTTAAATTCCGAATAAATTCAAAATAATGATATTAAATTATGATAAATCTTAATAAATCTAAATAAAAATAAATCAAAAAATATTATTTTTTTAAATAAAATTTCGGTCTTCATACTTATGAGACGAGTCGGGAAAAGTCAACGGAAGTCAAAGTTGACTGAAAAGTCGAGAAAAGTCGAAGATGACTTAAAAGTAAAGAAAAGTTTATGACGACTTAAAAGTCAAGAAAAAGTCAATGACGACTTTAAAAAGTCAAGGAAAAGTCAAAGACGACTTTTGTCAAGAAAAGTCAAAGATGACTAAAAACGGTCTTTTCATGAAATCTCTCAGAAATTCCAAATACGAACGCGGAATTTCAAAATACGACTCGAAACAATAAATTCTATTTTAAAAACTTAAGTTCTACTGAAAAGTGTTAGTAAATATTTTTAATAGAAAAATCGGGTACTTTTCGGGTTGTACATATCAACAAAGTGCACTTTCTTTTCTGGTCATCCATGCAAAAAAACTCAAAAGTTAAGCGTGCTTGACTGAGAGTAGTCTTAGGATGGGTGACCTCCTGGGAAGGTTCCCGGGATGTGCATGAGTGAGGACAAAATGCGCTGGAAAGGACCTGTGTTGATCTGTGGGCCATGTACACAGCCTGGAGAGCTATCATGAGTGACCGCTCCCGACCCAAGGTTTGGGCCGGGGTGTTACAAAAGGTGTCCAAATATTGTGCCCATGTTGTTCATATTCAATGTAAGGAAAATGTTTCTTCTTATCTTTGTCTTATTTTGTTATGCATGCATAAGATCTAATTAGTTTATTGATTAAACTAAATGTAATATGATATTAGAAGTGTCTAATATTGAGTTTAAGAAACTGACAAGCGGTATCAAGAGCTTTGGTTGTTGCATGCATAATCGATTTATAGTTTTTTCGAGTTAATGTAACATAAAGAAAACTAGTAATTTGTATTTTATAAGATAAAATCACAAAGTCATTTGCATGTCAATATATTTTGGTCCTAATATGATTTTAGGTCATTTTGATGATTTATGGAAATTTATATTGCTCAAATATGATTTTTAGTGTTTTTATTACATTTTAATGAGTAAAATGATGTTTAAAATCCTAAAAATAGTTAGACTTATCTTCTGACCAAGAAAGTGTTTCACAATATCACACATGCATTTTACTTACTGTATGTAAAATTTCGTGCGAAGTGGACTTGTTTATAATGATTTATGATTTTTATATGATAAAATGATATAAATGAAGTTCA
Organism: Heliosperma pusillum; assembly: GCA_022085475.1. NCBI lineage: Eukaryota > Viridiplantae > Streptophyta > Magnoliopsida > Caryophyllales > Caryophyllaceae > Heliosperma > Heliosperma pusillum. The sequence goes on from JAIUZE010067216.1 coordinate 11,412, forward strand.
ATTCGTTAAAAATAATTACGCTTTAAATATGAGAATGAAATATTAGTATGTTGTCACATGCATGTTTTATTGACAGATTGGAAAATTTCAGACTTATGTGATTTTTATAGCATGATTTATGAATTTTTAATGTAAAAATGGCATAAATAATGACTTATTTAGAAAATATAGCTAAAAATAAATTTCATGTCATGAGAAAATTTCTCCTGGTTGCTTAAATGTCCCATGTTTTGGATCTAAAGTTGAAAATTTAATATGATTAATTTTCGCATGCTTTATGTATTTTATTTGATAAAACCGATAAAGCGCAACCAATTTTTCTCAAAATCGATTCGAAATTTTTAACCTTGATTTTTGACATTATGAGTGTCATGGAAATGTTCCAGAATGTACAAAAATTTTAAATTCAATTTTTAAATAATTATAATTAAATTTGGATTTATTTGATTAAAATATGATTTTAAAGTCTAATTTTGAGCAATTATATAACAACAAGTTGAATTATTGTCAAAAATTGAGTGATGACTAATTTTTGTGGCCTAAATCAGTTGGGATAATTAACTTGGACTTAAATATGATTTAAGTATTGTTTGGTGATTTTAAAGTGTTATTATCACGCATTTCCGTAAAACCGGGTTACATATGATATAAACCGTAAAATAGGGCGATTTGGCATTTAATATGAGCATGTTTTTACATATTATAATGCTGAATTTTTGTATTTGAATGTCATATTTTCTTTTATGAATGTCATATCTTGGTTTATGTAATTTGGAATTATGTAATTTTAGCTTAGTAAGGCCTTAGTTTTAATCGATATTGCCCGAAATGTAAGGAAACATTGATTCGGTTATAATTTAATGTGATCTTGAATCACTCTTATTGTATTATTTTACAAATTTATAATAGGAAATCATTGTAATTTTATTATATAATTTGTAATTATTTGTAATACCGGAGTTTCCCAAAGACGGTGCCAATCGGAAAGGAGTTCCGAGAGAGAGACGGGGACCTTGGGATGCGTGCTTATGAAGTTCAAGGGACCAAAGGACTTGGTTTCCGAATTTGTAATAGATTATATGATTTTCTATTCTAGGAAAGGTCATACTAGGAGTTTTATTTTTTATGCTTGCATTTTATTTAATATGTTTGCATGGATTGCCAAATCGTCATAACATGACATGCATATTTTATCGAGTCTTTGACCGTGTAAATGAAAATTATCGTTAATTCATCGATTTAGTTTACTTTAACGAGATAGATAATAAATTGACATGACCTCTCTTTATAAATAATTGAGATCAAGCCTTACCAAATAGTAGAACCCATGAATCCCAATTTCGCAAGGAAGTAGGCTCGGCTCACCGGGGTACTAAACTTATTACGTTGGGTAAGTGGGATAATAAAGGTTATTATTTCGAAATTTGCATTGAGCTCAACAGAAGTATTCGCGACTGTAGCCGCATGTGTTCCGGGCTTAAGATAGAAATTAAAGTCATATTATCGACCGAGAGTTCTAATGTAGAATCGATTAAAGAACATCCACCGAATTGTATTAATAAGAGATGAATCGGCTTACCGTGCCCAAGTTGATATGAATTTGGATCTCGGAATCATTTATAATAGTTCGGTAGAGGTCACTATTTAAATGTTAAAACTTGTTTAAAATATTTACAAGTATTTAAAATGATAAATGTTGACATTTCTTTTATGTCTAAAATTTGTAGTTAATATTGTTTATTCGCAATGGCAAATGCTAATTCATCCACCACCACCAATGCTCCAACTCTCACGAATGTCTCATACCTTCGATCTTTCATGGATCGATGTAAGTTAGAAAAGAATGGCGCTAATTTTGCCAATTGGGATGCGTAACTCCTTTTGGCCGCGGAGGGTGACGAAAAGGTTCGTTACCTTACCAAAGCCTCTCCCAAAATACCTAATGAAAGGTCAAGGCGAGCCTATGAGGCTTACCACAAAGAGTCTACCGCGATCAAAAACGTATTGATCTTCTCGATGGAGGCCGATCTCCAAAGGAGTGTCATAAAGATGAGCACCGCCAATGAGATCTATGCCAAGCTTGTGACCATGTTTTCACAAGCTCCATTCAATATGAGACGGCTTCCGCGTTTTTCGACATGAACCTAAAAGAGGGCCAAAAGTTAGCCCTCATGTACTCAAAATTGATTGAGCATGTAGAGACTCTTAAATTGCAAGGGGTGACCATTCCCGAACAACTCGTTATCGACCGAGTCTTACATTCCTTGGGGAAAATTAAAGTATATGTGCAGTTTAAGGTAAACTACAATATGCAAAAACATGAAAACATCTCTTCATGAATTGCACAAGATGCTTGTGCAAGGTGAGAGAGACATGTGGCTAAAATTTAGCACCTTCAAGGATGTGCTCCATATTAATAATAATAGCAAGGGGAAGTTCAAGGAAGGTGGTACTAAAGGGAAGAAGTCCTCCACCTTCAAGGGAAAAGGTAAAACTATTGAGAATAGCTCACCCATGCCCAAGAAGGGTGCCTCCAATGAGGACAAATGCCATTATTGTAATGGCGTAGCACATTGGAGGAATTGCCCTAAATATCTAAGAGATATCAAACCTGAAAGATTTTTTCAGTAGGTAAATATTTATCCCTATCGTTTATGTTATGATCTCAACTTTGGTATATAGATACGAGTTGTGATTCTTACCCTTTTAATTGTAATAAGGGCATCCTAGCCAGGATAAAGGCAAGGACAAGCAAGCCTAAGAAGGCTCTTCAAGGGAAGCTAAGGTAGCTACCCATGATTGAAGAGCTATGGAAGCTTGGTCTCATTTTGAATTATCTTAATTTTGGGATTTATTTTGAGACATTGTTGTTAGAACTTTTATAATTTCCTTGTTTGACATGGGAATTTGTTTAATTCCTTTTATTGACATTGGTTGTAATTGGATTTAGTGACATGGTTTTCAACCCAAGTCACTCGGTTTGTGGAAACGTTTATTGTTCTAAAAACCTCTCATTATACACCACTTGCACTAATAACATAAATTGTATCGACTCAAATTGATCACAATAGTATTATGATGATTGGATCATTGTAATAAGTTCAAAAGCTAAGAATTCGATTCTCACTTTGAAATATCAATTGTTAAGTCAAATTGAGTTATTGAACTCAAAGTAGGAAGTCTACCAATCCAATTGGCCACACCACTTATAAAGATTGTAATTGACCTGAATATGAGTTCACCTCTTTAACTTATAGAACTAGTCTATTTCGAAGCAAAGATTCGATGTCTTTACGATAAATTCTTTAGTAGATCACTTAAGGTCATGTTGTGATACTTCTACCTCCCTCACGAGTATGAGTACAAAACTTTTTGTGGCTCAAAAGGCTATCTTTAAGTGAAAATAGTTGTATTTTTCTAAAGATAGAGCGGGAGAAAATAAGCTCAAGAACAATTTTTGGAAGGTGTCCAAATATTGTGCCCATGTTGTTCATATTCAATGTAAGGAAAATGTTTCTTCTTATCTTTGTCTTATTTTGTTATGCATGCATAAGATCTAATTAGTTTATTGAGTAAACTAAATGTAATATGATATTAGAAGTGTCTAATATTGAGTTTAAGAACATATGCACGAAAATCATCACTCAAAACCAAATGAACATCAACCAAACATCAACTATCATCATCAATCATCAATACTCATTAACAATTATCAACAAACAACTACCATCATCAACAACACAAATTCTATGAACAATCATCCTATTCTAAAGACGTTTACTAACATCAAAAACACATTAAATCATGTATTGATATCGAGTAACCCTTCACCGTCACCTATACGCGTCTTCAATCGATTTCTAAGTCTTCCTCCACTAGGTAGTAATCCTTATCGGGGTCTTGCAAGTCTCCACCTTTACAAAGACGACAAAAGATGAATATAATTCACCTTTGAGAAAGACGGAAAAATTGAAAATGAGAAAGACGGTAATTTTATTACCACACAAGGTAGAGGACGATGAGAGCGGAAGATTAAGATGAAAATAAGGAGATTTGAGTGAAGAATGGATGTGTTATGAGAAGCTTGAGTTGAGAAAGAAAATGGTGGTTAGGGTTTTGGGGGTTTGGTGAGGAAAAAGGAGTAAGAGGAAAAAGAATGAGGGAGTTAGGGTTTGAAGGGAGTTATAAGGTGAGTGGAAAAATATAGAAAAAGCCCCAAAAGCGGCTTAAGGCGTAACTCACACGAAATTTTGAGTAAAGTCCGAATACAAACTCGGATTTGCTAAATTACACACGGGTAACTAAGTTCTAGACAAAATCTAAGATTACGTTGAAAAGTATCCGTATAATATTTTTAATATAGAAATAGGGTACATTTGCGGGTGTTACAATCACCCCACCTTTTAAAAAGTTTCGTCCTCGAAACTTTAGAGTAGAAAACAAAAATATCAAGGACGAGAATCGGTTTTCAAAATTAATACGAAAACTTTTACAAGGGAAACATTTATGAAACAAGGTTCATCTCGAAAACGGTTTAAGGAGATTTTTCATAAGTGTGAAACTTTATTACGGATCATAAGAGTGCCCGTCGCGAACGAGAACTCTAATTATCCAGATCAAATCCATGTCGAAATAGTAAAATCAAAAATCAAACAAGTGTTAGTAAGGGCGGGACTAGTTACTAGACGTCTCCAATAACAAGTCCAAACATCCAACCAAACGCAAAATCCAAATATAAAAGCAAAAGAAATCCATTTTCTCCAAAAAGAGGGTACACAATCCATCTTTAGACTTCTTTGAAACGTTAAATTAGCAATACAATATGGAAATTTGAAGGTCTTCTCAAAGATAAAATCAAATTAACAAGACATTACACGTACATAGAGCGACTTGACCATCTCACACACAAATCAGGGTAACAAAATATATACAAAACACGCAAAAATGAAACAAATCGAACTCTTAGAGATAGGAAGATCAGGATGAAGTCGGCAGGAAGATCTACAAGAACTCGACATCACTAACTCTACTAATAAACTAGTCCTCAAAAGGATGAAACTTACCTCAATTACACCTTAACAATTCTAAAGCGCTAAACTCAATAACCATTATTTACAACAATCACAATCAAAGCAACAAACATAATTATCTAAGATCCAACTAGCCTCAACCAAGGTCTCACGACAAGGGAAAATTCACAATCCATTATCGATTACAATGGATCTTTAATATGCCATAACATCCTCAATTCGATTATTACTATGCTCGAAGCCTTAAATATAAATAGTCACATTAGCAAACTATGGTGGTTACTAATCCTCAAGATAAATGGGTTCACCATTCTAACTCTATAATCCATAACAACTGAGCAGTCACTATCCAAAGCTTGCAACGAACATTTCTCAATCTCAAACTATGATTCCTTAAGAATAAAAACAAAATTAATAATTCCAAACCACAAATGACCAATCACTTGCCAATCAGACAACCATTCAAATCATCTAGTTCATCTAAAACTCAAAATGAATCGATTTTCATTTAAGACAATACTCCTCAAACTTTGGTTACCTGCTTAATTACCCTAAAGCAAAGTCTCTTTTAGAATCCACCAATTAGAGACATCTAATTCCCAAATGATATCCCAAGCAACCATTATAATACCCAACAACAATGAACTATTATCACGGTCCACTCGATTCCCAAAATAACACTGCAATATGAAACTCAAAATATGAACCCACCAAGATAGTACAATACCACCAACAGATTCATCCTAAGGTTTAACTTCAAATCCTATTTATGGCCAAAGTCAACACAAAGCTAGCTAACAACCCAATTATCTCACAAGAGGAAAGACAATGTCACCATGAAACTGGAAACGATAGGAAATTTCGAGGGAAACACGAACGCGTTAAGATGGGATGAGAATTAGAGGAATGCTAGAGGTAGGAAGTCAAAAGCTAGAAATTGGATAGATATAGCTATGAAGATAGCCAAGCAAAGGAAAAGATAAGAGAAAACAATTTCCTAGAAATCAGGCTTAGTAGGAACTTGCATGAAAGGAAATGGAAAGGGATAATAGTACGAGTAAAGGTATAAGGGTTAAACCACAAAATTCTCTTTTCAACCTCAGGGCGATAGTAAAACACTTTAATTATTCTTCTACAAAGGTCTCTTACAAGGGACCATCGTACCACGTACAATCATCAAAGTAAGGTACACCTGGATTCGATAAATCGTCTACAACCCAAAGCATCCATCCGTTCATATAACACGGATTCCCAATTGCGGAATTGCAACTCAAGCACAGTAACATTCTCTTAACTCCAAAATTTGACACACCCTCAAAGGTTTCAAAACCGAAGGACTAACAAGGAATTCTTCATACAAATCTCTTTTCAACTCCTATGGCCCAAAAGGTAGAACACTGAACAAAACGTCATCCTTAACATCCTAAGGCATCACCGTCATAGCCAATCTAATCAGATTCCACTCATGTCCATAATCCTTAAGTAACATGGTTTAATCTATCATGACGACTTACTACCTCAACCAAGTCTCCGATACCATGATATAATATCATATTTTTAGATCCAAGAATTTTAGCCAAGAATTCTTCCACCAAGCATATACCCAAAAGTACACACTAGAAAATCACAAGAAGTCACTTAGTCTCAAGGGCATTTCACAACTCAAGGTATCATCCAAATATTCTCACTTAGAACAACTAGCTCCAACTTAGGTATGATCCTCAAGACACTCTAATATTACTAAACTCCTAAGTTCAAAAGATTAAATCGCTAATGGGTTAAGAAGTCCTAGCCAACTCATTCAACCTCACACTATCAAACCCCATGAACTATTCACATATGAGTCATGGCAAGCAGTAAGCATTAAAATCATCAAACTTATCTTACCACCCTTTCCTCAGGGATACAACTAATCACCACTATAGGGTGAACTTAGATCTACACCATTTTCCTAAAATCCCAAATTCATTCTAACAAACACTAATATCTCACAAAGTTCAAAATTCTTCCGACCAAGTATAATATACCACAAACAAACGAGGATGGTATCCACAAAACATCACGTGAGGAAGTTGAGGGTACTAATGGTAAGATGGAGGAAACTATCAAGAGTAATTTCCAAGAGGCAAACAAGTTGGAAGAGAAAGAAGCACCTAGATAGAAGGAAGAGAGCATGATACATTATGGACGAGAGAAATCATCGATGAGGAAGAAATACACTTTAATTAGGCTTATCAATCTTCAAATCTTCGGTAGCGGATATTTCTTCTAGCTAACACATGATCCACCTCAAGACGGTAGATACAAACAAACATAACATCACTCAACACAATCAACAAACAAGTTAGAACCTAACAAGAAAAAGAAAACACACCAAAGACTACCATATTGGGTCCTTAAGACTACCCATCTCTCATTCATTATTCCTTGGTCAAGTAATTTAAATTTAGGGTTCACTTGTGTGCGTCGGGAGCGTTAAAGCTCTGATACCAACTGTGACAACCCACGCGATATCGGAAATAAAACATAACAAGCATGCGATTTATATAGCGGAAACTACGATATTTATATAGCGGAAAAGTACGAGGAATGTCAAATAAATACAAACTAAAGTAGAATATACTACAAAGAGACGTAGTCTCTCAAAACGTTATCAAATATCAAAGTTGTTTAGCTAAACTAGCTATGAAACGTTTAGGGGTGAATCGTCGAGGCCAACACCCGCTAGCTCACACCCGAACCCAAAAACAACGAGCAAAATCCATCCAAGCAACCTGTTGATCCATGAAAACATGAACGCCACAGTCAGTGGGGAGTAACTCTGGGTTCTCCCAACCATATCACAAAAAACGTACTTAAACGGTAATACACAAGTCGAAGCATGCATATATATATATATATATATATAGAGTCAGGTTCAGGTAAGTCCCTCTATTTTGATGAGTCCCTAAGTCCAAATCTATACCATAAGATCTAACAAATGAAGGGTCAAGATTAAAAGAAAAAAAAAACTGATATAAAAGCTAACAAACCCTAATCACTTTCTCACTACCTACCCATTTTCTTTCTCACTTCTCTCTCTTCCTCTCATCTCTCTACAATTCCAAATCTCAACCCACCACCATACTCCCCACTGCCGCCACGCCCGCCTCCTTCTTCCACCTCCCTCCTCAACCGACCGCCCTCCTCCATCTCTCCTTCGTCCTCCACCACGCCACTCGGCCTCCACCACGCCACACGCCGCCCCTTCTCCTCGGCCTCCACTCGCCGCCCTCCCCCTCGGCCTGCCCCTCGGCCTCCACTCAACATCCCATCCACCACCTCTTATATTTTTTCAGATTTGTTTTTTTTCTTTTATTTTTGTACTTTTTTTTTGTTGGGAAGTGGTTGTTGGTGGTGTTGGGTCAAAGAGGAGGATGTTCGGAAGGTGGGACATGCAAAAATTAATCATATTAAATTTTCACTTTAGATCTGAAATGTGGGACATTTTTTCAACTAGAAACAATTTGTTTTTGACATGAAATTTATTTTAGCTTTATTTTCTAAATAAGTCACTATTTATGCCATTTGTACATTAAAATTTCATAAATCATGCTAGACAAATAATATAAGTCTGAAATTTTCCAGTATTACATGAAAACATGCATGTGACAACATATTAAAATTTCATGGTTATGTTCAAAGCGGAAGTAGTTTTAACCATTTGACCTTTATTTATTCCATTTTATCATATAAAAATCATAAATCATACGAAATAAGTCTACTTCACATGAAATTTTATATACAGTAATAAAAATGCATAGGTGATATTGTGTAACAATTTCATGGCCAGAAGATAAGTCTAACTATTTTTTAGTATTTTAAACATCATTTTACTCATTAAAATGTAATAAAAACCCTAAAACTCATATTTGAGCAATATTAATTTCCATAAATCATCAAAATGACCTAAAACCATATTAGGACCAGAATGTATTGACATTCAAATAACTTTGTGATTTTATCTTAGAAAACACAAATTACTAGTTTTCTTTAAGTTACATTAACTCGAAAAAACTATAAATCGATTATGCATGCAACAACCAAAGCTCTGATATCACTTGAAAGATTCTTAAACTCAATATTAGACATTTTTAATATCATATTACATTTAGTTTACTTATTAAACTAGTGGATCTTATGCATGCATAACTAAAATGCAAAGAAGGAAAAAGAAATTGTTCCTTACATTGATTTAAACGAATTTTGGGCACAAAATAGGACTCCTTCCTACTTTGTTCTTGAGCTTAAAAATGAGGGATGAACTCCTAGTTCTTAGTATAAGATTTAACACCTGCAAATGTACCCTATTTTTATAGTAAAAATATTTTACGGATACTTTTCAGTGAAATTTAGTTTTAGTTTAGAATTAAATTTTTCGTGTCGAATTTAGAATTTCCGAGTTCGTATTTGGATTTTACGCGAGATTTCAAGTGAATCACGTCTTAAGGCGTCTTTGACTTTTCTTGACTTTTTCCACTAACTTCCCTCATACTCCCTCCTAACCTAATTCATTCACACAACTCAACTCTTTCTTCCTTACTAAGAAAACCCAAAGAAACCTAGCTTCCATTTTTGATCCGTCTTATAATCGTCATAACTCTCTCATTTCTCGCTCAAATTCACGTAAGTTCGTCTTATTCTTCCCCTCTTATCTTCCTCTATCCGTATTGGTAATAAAATTACCGTCTTTCTCACTTTTCAATTTATCCGTCTTTCTCAAAGGTGAATTATATTCATCTTTTATTATCTAATTGTAGGTGGAGACTAGGAAGACTTAGGAATCGTTTGAAGACGCGTAAAAGTAACGGTGAAGAGTTACTCGATATCATTTACGTGTTTTTATGAGTTTTCTATGTTAGTAATCGTATTTGGAATAGCATTAGTATTCATAGAACTTGTGTTGTTGATGATGAGTGTTGTTTGTTGATGATTGTTGATGATAATTAATGATTATTGATAGTTGATAGTAGTTATTTATGATAATTGAAAATGGATGATTGAAGAGTTGTTGTTCTCGGGTAGAAGTGTTCCCAGCCGTGTACCCCGCCGCCGGTCCCCCTGACCGGCTGGGACTCACTGCACCGACCCCTTTTCGTAAAATAATCATATCTCCTTCGTTACTTGCTTGTTTTGGGATTGTGACCTACCATTGGAACCGTAAGAGGATAAGCTATCACCTCCACTTTGAATTTATGCATTTGGATGTCTAGAACTCTAGTTATGTCCGTTTGAAGTGGACCCTTGTTTTAATAGTTTCCAAACTTGTTGATTTGAGATGAGATTTATGTTTCTTATTCATTATACTCCCTAAACTTGGTCTAATGCTTATTTAATCATGTTTTGTTTCATGTTTATCATTGTTACATTTATATCATGCTTATATCACATGCCTTTGTTCTTCTCGTATGACTTTGGTCCCAGCCGGGTAGCCGGCAGCCGGTCCACCTGACCGGCTGGGACACACTGCTCTTTTCCTTGAATTTTTCGTATGACATATGGTACCAACCGGGTGTCCGGCAGCCGGTCCACCTGACCGGCTGGCACCTGTTGGACTTTGTTTGAGTTTCTTGTTTACGATTTCGTTTATAATATTTCTGATGGTTCATTTATCTTATAAATTTACGTAATGACTTTAACTATTAATGTTTCGAATATATGATATTTCTTTCGCTTGTATCACATGTTTTGTGACGGTTTTTGATATGTCACACTTTGAGTCGGTTTTTACAAATGTTACGGTTTGAGGAATATTTTGTTATGTGCTTTGTACTCTCATTCCCTTGCCTACCTCCACGTTCGTAAGGCTGGAATGTCGGAACAGGGATGTATCCTACTGCTTAATTGCATGTGTTAGTGGGCATACGATGACGTTGTTGGGAGGCGAACGCTATGCGTTGATCGACCCGGCCGTCAAAAGTTGTGTACTTGCGAGGTGGTGTTATTTGCATGTAGCGTACCGCTTGTTATGAGGCTTGTGCTCTTTTCCGCCTCTTTCGTGAATTATCAACCGAATTTGGGGTACTCGGCGTCTTTGATTGACCGAGTCTTGGATGCAAAACGTTTATCGCATGTCGAACCGGAAAATGCGATTCCGGGAGTCTGGCCAGGTTTAGACTAGGACCGTATTATTATCGTCGTCCTACCGAAGGAAATTAGTCCACATATACGAAATGTGATCGTGTATGCATTCAGGGAAATGCTTATCTCGTGGATGCCTTTTAATCATACTTGCCATGTACACGGTGCTAGTGCGTTTCATTTAGCGTGAGAGATGTCGTCTTTGTGTCGTTGTGTTTGGATGGGTGATTACATGATTGATTATTCATGATCATACCATGACTTGGCATGGTTTGTTTGTCGAGTCTCAATCTTATCAAACTTATACCGCTAACGGTGAGATGCAAGCCCTAGTGAGCGTATTCGGTTGCCTAAGAGTGTCTTCCCCGAGTCTATTTATAGCATGATGGTTACGGATTGTACTTCATATGCTCTTATCATTATATATTGAATTGTCTATCTATCCTTATCGTATTTCACATGTATATCTATATATGCATGCTTATACTTTTGTGTTTCCTTTTATGTACGTTTAATGTGATATGGCTGGGAGAACCCGGATTTACTCTCCACTGATTGTGGCGTTCATGTTTTTATTGATGAACAGGTTGCTTGCATGGATGGCTTTTTGCTTGATATTTTGGGTTCGGGTGTGAGCTAGCGGGCGTTGTCCCTGGATTGAAACACCTCTAGACGATTTTAGCTAGTTTGCTAAACACTTTGACAATTAACATATTTTGAGAGACTTCGGCTCTTTGTTGTATTTCATACTTTAGTTTGTAATATTTGACACTCCTCGTATACTTCTTCTTGCATGTATAAAAGTTTTAAAAACTTCATATTTCCGCTATATAATTAACATGCTTGTATGTTTTATATTTCCGAATTCGCGAGGGTTGTCACAGTTGGTATCAGAGCTTTATCGCTACCGACGCACATACGTGAACCCTAAACTTATACTACTTGACCTTGAAATAATAAATGAGAGATGGGTAGAAATTAAGGACTTTACTTGGTAGTCTTTGGTGTACTTGATGTGTGACAACCCTCGCGAATGCGGAAATATAAAACATACAAGCATGTGAATTATATAGCGGAAATATGAAGCTTTTAAAAACTTTTATACATGCAAGATAAGTATACGAGGAGTGTCAAATTACAAACTGAATACAAAATACTATAAGATAAGAGACGTAGTGTGACACCCTCAAATTTGCGGAAAGAAAAAAATAATTTAAATAAATAAACAAAGGTGTCATAATTAAAAAGGTTCATAACAAAAGGAAAATAATATTATACATAAGAATTATACAAGACGGGAGACATATCTCCCGTACAAATACAGAAATAAAAGAGTGTATAATAATATACAATCTAAGAACCGAATATAGGTCCAAGGTAAATACTTCGCTCGCTAGCTCGTCAATGTACCCAATGTATGCATCACAAACCTGCCAACCGCATTAAATATAAACACGGAAGCCACAGTCAGTGGGGAGTAACTCCGAGTTCTCCCAGCCACGAAATGTCGAGTTTAATTAAACATGAATAACATAAAAGCAATGTATATGGAAAATACAAAACCTTAACATATATGATATGCTTTTCATGTTATGAAACATTAACTAACATATAACCTATCATGTAAAGCTTATCATGTGAAACCGTTATTAATCTATAACACGAGGTAGGGAAGCTAGTATCTTAGCTCAGAGGTTACCTTTAAAACATGGCCATAATACTCTCGACCCTAAACATACAAACTATCATGTGAATCAGTTAACAACCGGTAATCCAACTCTATCAACCTTAGCCGGCTTGCATCTCACCTTCTAAGATTCATAGAATCATCAAACATGAAAGAACAATACTTCTACAAACAGGCATAAGTTCTTAGTACAGTCAATAGAAGACTTCTGTAACTCGAGTCTATACCACGAGGTAGGATATAC
>JAIUZE010067217.1:0-15924 GCA_022085475.1 Heliosperma pusillum
ACGAACGCGGAATTTCAAAATAAGACTCGGAACAAAAATTCCTATTTTAAAAACTTAAGTTCTACTGAAAAGTGTTAGTAAATATTTTTACTAGAAAAATTGGTACTTTTCGGGTTGTTACAATCACCCCTCCTTTTAAAAAGTTTCGTCCTCGAAACTTAGAAGAAGGAAAGTAACATATATGTAGGTCAATTCAAAACTGTTAAGAATATCCTTGTAATAAAAATACAGGGTCTTATCAATGAAACGGAATGTTCTCGTCGGCCGTCAAAAACCTCGTCGTCCAAATCAAAGACTTAAAAGATACATTTTCGCATCAATAAATGAGAAAACTAGTTATCGAACGTCTCCAATAACAAGTCTCAACACTCCTTGACGGTAAAATACTTGAAATCATAAAACATTTCTAAACTTTTAATTAAAAATTTCATAGTAAAGGTAATAACTCTACTATCTATGCCTAAAATTTCTAACTAAAGCTTCTAATGATCTTCCTATAAGAACTGATATTCGATAGAAGGAACGGAATATTCGAAAGAATAAATCGAATAGAAAGAAAAAAGAAAGAAGGAAAGAAGAAATAAGAACGAAGGATGAACCCCAATACTATCTTCCCTCTATGAAAATTCTAATGTTGATTGTAACTCGACAATACTAACTGTACAAGTAAACTAGTCCTCAAGAGAGTGCAATATATCCTCAACATTTCAATCATCGGATTCCTACCAAGATATTTCATAAGTATGCCACATCAAGTAGCAACTCCCAATTACTCCAATTCAATTAAAATCTTCTAAGGTCCATCAAAACTCTTATTGGAAACTACCATCCCAATATTTATATTTAAGGAAACAAGACTGCTAACAACCACAAAGTAAAGGACTTACTATAAAATCCTTTAATCCAATTTATTCCTAAAATTCATTACCCCAACTTATTTATAATGAACCCTCTCATCCTCAAAAGTTGAATCTCGAAACCTCAAAGAGATTAGTCACACAAATCTCAATTCACTTAACTTTTGCCAAACATAGGGCAATGCGACCGTAATCAATTTATTTATCTTCTCCTAACTCTCAATACCTCGGTAATCGCTTATGTCGATATTCCTCAAGTTGTGTCATCAAACCTAATTCCACAAAGTATTTATTCCCGTTAAGGTCCAACATTTAATGACAACTAATTCCCAAGTAACATTAAAAATCACTCAACTTTCTAACCACATCTACAACTATTATTAAGCTTATTTCGATCCTCAAAAGATATTGCAACTTCAAGCTTTTATATTTTAAAACCACTAGGATAGTTTCTTCCCAAACTTATTCTCCATTTTCCATAATCATTTGAACACGAAACTAGCTCCATAGGACGGTTAGGTATCATATTCGAAACATCTTCCTCAAGGCACAAACTCTCACCACCATAGGGTGAAATTAGATCTATATCATTTTCCTCAAATCACAAGTTCATTCTAACAAACACTAATATTCCACAAGATTCAAAGTTCTTCCGACTAAGTATAATATACCACCACCCGATGGTTATGACATCCCTAAAAATGTTACAAGAGGGAGGTAAGGATACCAATGGAAAGATGAAGGAACTATCAAGAGAAATTTTCAAGAGGCAAATAGGTTGGAAGAGAAAGAAGCACCTAGATAGAAGGAAGAGAGCTTAATACTATAAGGACGAGAGAATTCATAAATGAAGAAGGAATACACTTCAATTAAGCTTGTAAATCTTCAAATCTTCGGTAGAGGATACTCCTTCTAGGTAACACAGATCTCTTCTACTCGAGGTCCAACCATCTTCATAAGAAACAAAACAAATTAAGTTACTCCTAACAATTAGCATAAACAAATAGACTACAACATAAATCCTAATCTACCCATCCTACCCTTCTATCTCACAAGTTTATTATTTTATTAAGGTCAAGTTATTTATACAAGGGTACACAAACGTGCGTCGGGAAAATCTAAGTAACAACTAAATTATTTTATTAAGGTCAAGTTACTCCTAACAATTAAATTATGATAAATCTTAATAAATCTAAGTAAAAATAAATCAAAAATATTATTTTTTTAAATAAAATTTCGGTCTTCAAACTTATCAGTCGAGTCGGGAAAAGTCAACGAAAGTCAAAGTCGACTTAAAAAGTCGAGAAAAGTCAAAAATGACTTAAAAGTCAAGAAAAGTTTATGACGACTTAAAAGTCAAGAAAAGTCAATGACGACTTTAAAAAGTCAAGAAAAGTCAAAGACGACTTAAAAGTCAAGAAAAGTCAAAGATGACTAAAACAGTCTTTTCATGAAATCT
This sequence comes from Heliosperma pusillum, assembly GCA_022085475.1. Taxonomy (NCBI): domain Eukaryota; kingdom Viridiplantae; phylum Streptophyta; class Magnoliopsida; order Caryophyllales; family Caryophyllaceae; genus Heliosperma; species Heliosperma pusillum. The sequence goes on from JAIUZE010067217.1 coordinate 2,317, forward strand.
CTCAGAAATTCCAAATACGAACGCGGAATTTCAAAATAAGACTCGGAACAAAAATTTCTATTTTAAAAACTTAAGTTCTACTGAAAAGTGTTAGTAAATATTTTTACTAGAAAAATTGGGTACTTTTCGGGTTGTTACAAAAGGATTGCTAGGTACTTAGAGGGTCTAGATAAGAACATTGCTAACAAAGTTAGGATGCAGCCTCTGTGGTCATTTGATGATGTTGTTAACTTATCCCTGAGAATTGAAAAGATAGGGAAGACTAAGTCTCTTACAGCAAAACATGTTAGGCCTTTTCAAATCAGACCTTACAGTGGATTGAGGACCATGGATACCCCTAAGACAACACCCCCACGTACCTTAGACAAGGGAAAGGGCATCATGGGTCAGAAGCCAAGAACTTCATTGACTGAGAACAGAATTAGGTGCTTCCAATGTCAGGGTTATGGATATTTCAGGAAAGATTGCCCTTCTACGAAGACCTTAACTATAATGGAGGTTGAGACTTGGGAAAAGGAAGGTCTAGTTGAGTATGAGAGGGATGAGCCTGAGGTTGAAGAAGTGGTGAGTGAGGAAGAAGAGTCTTGTCAGGAGGCAATAGTGGCACTCCCTGACATAGGCCACAACTTGGTCCTATGGAGAGTAATGCATTCACAACAGATACCTTTGGAGGAGGATCAAAGGTCCCTCATTTTCAGAAGCAGATGTACCATACAAGGGAGGTTTTGTAACCTTATTATAGATGGAGGTAGTTGTACCAATGTGGCCTCTGTTACTATGGTTGATAAACTGAAGTTGAGCACTCAAGATCACCCTCACCCCTATAAGTTGAGATGGCTGAGTAAGGGAGCGGAAGTTAAGGTGGATAAGCAATGTATGGTCCCATTCTCCATTGGAAGTGTGTACAAAGATGAAGTTCTGTGTGATGTGGTTCCAATGGATGCCTGTCACTTATTATTAGGGAGACCATGGGAGTTTGATAAAAGCTCCATACACCAAGGAAGAAGCAACACTTATTCCTTCAAACATGGGAGCAGGAAGGTGACATTAGCCCCCTTGCCACCACATCAGAAGAGCTATGGGAGTACAAGTATGGCTGAGTACTTTAGTGAAGTCTTGTTTTTGTCTGAGTCAGTAATGGTCAAAGAGTGTAGTGAAGAGCAACTTATATTAATGCTGCTATCAAAAGAAGTTCAGGAAGAGAAGTCTAAGGTAATCCCTGCAGAAGTTAAGCCCCTCATTGATCAGTTCAAGGGAGTGTTCCCAGAAGAACTTCCTGATGGCTTACCCCCTTTGAGAGGAATTGAACACCAGATAGACCTTGTGCCAGGGTCTGTACTACCTAATAGACCAACATATAGGTGTGATCCCAAGGCTACACAAGAGCTGCAGAAACAGGTTGGAGAGTTGATGAGCAAAGGTTTTGTAAGAGAATCCTTTAGTCCATGTGCTGTACCTGCACTACTGGTTCCTAAGAAGGCTCGGACTTGGAGGATGTGCATAGATAGCAGGGCTATCAATAACATCACAGTCAAGTACAGGTTTCCTATACCTAGGCTTGATGACCTGTTGGATGAGCTGAGTGGCTCAAGGTTCTTTTCTAAGATTGATTTGAGGCAAGGTTATCAGCAATTGAGGATCGGAGAAGGAGATGAGTGGAAGACAGCGTTCAAGACAAAGCATGGCCTCTATGAGTGGCTTGTTATGCCCTTTGGCCTGTCAAATGCCCCAAGTACCTTCATGAGATTGATGACAGAAGTGCTTAGGCCTTGCCTAGGGAGATTCGTGGTGGTATACTTTGATAATATTCTCATCTACAGCAAGAGCAAGGATGATCATTTCAGGCATCTTGAGGCTGTGTTTGAAATACTTAAGGAGAGTAAACTCTTTGGGAAGCTTGAGAAATGCACCTTTATGACTGAGGAAGTCAAGTTTCTAGGATATGTGGTGTCTGGTAGAGGCATTTCAGTGGATCAAGACAAGATCATTGCAGTCCAGGCTTGGCCTGTTCCTAAGAATATCACAGAAGTAAGAGGATTTCATGGCCTAGCATCTTTCTATAAGAGGTTCATTAAAAACTTCAGCACTATTGCAGCACCCCTCACCGAATGTATGAAGAAAGGAGAGTTCACTTGGACTGAGAATGCCTTGCAAGCTTTCAAATACATGAAGAAACTGTTGTGCAGTTGACAACGTCAAATATTGTCGTGTCTAGTAGTAATTTTTAGAGTCTTTCGTTTTACTTTTTACGGGTCATTAGCTATGTTTTATGTTAATTTTAGTTTTTGTAATAATGTTAGTATTTAGAATTTTATGTCAATTTTGAGAGTCAAATCCCGAAAGTCAATGAAAGTCAAACCCGAAAACCTGAGACCCAAAAACCCTGGAATTGGAGTGGGCTAGCAATGAATCACCAAGGTATGAAGACCAAGCCCAATGGGTCAATGGAAGTCAAGGCGGGGCCAAAAGACTATGGGTCAACGAAAGTCAAGAAGGAAGCAAAGGTAAAAACGGGCAGCGCTCGACGCAGCCTGCGTCGTAGGACGCAGCCTGCGTCAGCACGACGCAGCCTGCGTCGTAGAACGCAGCCTGCGTCATTTCTCAGCACGGGTTTTTCTCATTTTATCGTCTTGTCTTTTGGAAGCCCACCTTTCAAGGCCTCTAGGTTTGCGGACCAAGGGTATAAAAGAAGAAATCTGAAGAGAGAGAAGGGCATCAAGCATTCAACATTCAACAATATATTTTCCTTAGGTTTCTCTACTTTTGTTCTTCAACTTTGGCTCTTGTAATAGGTTTTTACTTAGAAATTGGTTGTAATATGAAGACTATGGGTAGCTAATCTTCTTTTGCTTAGTGTAATTTGAACAAGTTCTTCCCTTTTAGCATTGTAAGACCTTTTTAATCCTTCCTTCTCTATTTAATTCTATTTTCCTATGTTTGAATTTCATTGTTAAATGAATGGTTGTTGAGACTAACCATCTTAGTAATTGTCTGTTTGATTAAATTGCTTTGTCTTGATGAATTTGGTTGATTTGTCTTGGTATTTGTTGAAGCAACTTTGAAAGATTGTAACTTTGGTTTAAAAGTTGGAATCTTTTGAGTGGAATTTTGGGTTATTGTGTATTTAGGACATGGTTTAATGTTTTATTACATGATTCTAGCATATTTCTATGGTTTTGTGCTTAAAGCTTGCATCTTTATTTATGCTTATGTTTTAATAAGTATGGGTTTAGTTGTATTGAGTCATTTATGGATGGTTTAATTCATTGGTGGCTAGTTTTTAGAAGTTTGTAATAGATAATTAGATAAAGGAAGGAAAGAAGGGTCTTTACTTTGTTAATTGTGGGGGAACTTGGGATAATTGCACTAAGTTACTTCTCCATATTTGAATCTTTGAGTATTTAGTTGTTGTTGGTAATTTTAGACTTGATAATCAATTTCTCATGAAAAACTTTCTCCATATGTGTTTTCCCTACATGTTTTCCATTGTGAATATCATAGTTTGTAATTAATTTAAGCCTTTCTTTTGATTAGTGTCTTAATTAGTAATTAGTGTCTTAATTTGTGATTAGAGTAATTAGTTTTGCCAATTGATATTTTGCAAGAGTCTAGATTAGATTATTTTAGCTAATACCGCTTTCCCTTGGGTTCGATCCTTTTCTTACCCTTACTACCCTTTTATTTAGGTTGGTTTGAGTCTAAATTTGGTTTTATAAATTGTTATTTGATTTAGCTAATTTGTGGAATTAACGACACCGTAAAATAGCATTATCAAATTTGGCGCCGTTGCCGGGGAAGGCAATATAGCTAAATTTTCAAATTGAACTCTTGTTAGTGTCATATTTTGTTTAGATTGTTTTTCAAATATTTCTTTTTGTATTTTTTGTAGGTTACTTGGTGTTGAAGTTACTAATTGTGTTGTGGAGTTGTTTTTAAAAGTTTATGCCTAGGTCACAAGAAGGACTTGGTGACCAAGACATTGACCCGTCCTCAAGTAGCATTTCCAATTGGTTGTTTTCGAATCCCCTCTATAGGAGACCCTTTGGGAGGGAGCCTAGTGAAGAGGAGTTTGGGAAACATATTTTTCAAGAACCACAAGAACAAGTGTTTGAGTCACCTCCTAGGAGACCACCACCCTTGAACATCATCTACCCACCCGAAATGGAAGATAATAGAACTATTAGTGAAATCCGGGCAAGAAACTATGAAGAGCAACCGTTGTGTATCGCATACCCTCCCATGGGGGATGTAAATTTCGAGCTCAAGGGGTTCTTTGTCCATAATTTGCCTAGGTTTCATGGAATGGTGGGAAATGTTCCCAATAGGCACTTGGCCGAATTCCACATGATATGCCAAGGGGCCATCCCCCAAGGAGTGACCGAAGACCAATTTAAGCTTAGGGCATTTCCATTCTCTCTACAAGATGCCGCTAAGGAGTGGTTATTTTGTCTTCCGGCCCATTCCGTCACTACTTGGGTGGGTTTGAAGAAGAAATTTCCTGAGAAAAATTACCCGGATTCAAGGCATAACCATTCAAAGAAGCTCATCACTACCATTGAGCAAGACATGGGGGAAACCCTTTATGACTATTGGGAACGCTTCAAGTGCCTTGTTGCTAGATGCCCATATCATGGGATGTCGGGGGACGATCTATTGACGACCTTCAATGAAGGATTATGCCAAAACGACCAACGGATGATTATAACCGCCACCGGAGGTGGCATTGATACACTTAATGTGGCCGAGGCCAACAACATTATTGAGAAGTTGGCCATGAACACAAGAAGCTACGGGAGGAAGAATGAAAGGGGGGGAAGTTCTAGAAATGTATCTTCCATGGAAGATTCTCATGCCTCTCAAAATCACAAACTCATGAAAGAGATGGGTGAACTTAAAAGCTTGGTATCCAACTTGGTTGTTAACAAAGGTAATTCATTTTCTCAACACCCCGAATCACTTGAATGTTCTTATTGTGGAGGTGAACATGCTACAAATACATGTTACATCATGATTGAGCAAGGAGCCACCATGGAGAGTGTCAATGCCATGGGGTATGGGAATTACAATGCTAGAAACCCAAGTGGTGGAGGAATGTATAACCAAGTGGGAAATCGTGATCTTTTGGGGGTGGGGAGGAGACAAGTCAAAGAGTTTTGAAAATGGTCAATTCAATCACTTGAGAGCCCAAAATCCAACCCAAAACCGAAACTCTAATTTCAACCAAAATCCCCAAAGAAATTTCAACAACCCAAGACCCAACAACTCAAATTTTCCAAATAATTCTCAATCCCAAAGACAACCAAACCAAAGTCCAAATCAAGGGAATTCTTCTTCTCAAGGGAACTTGAGTGACATCTTGCAAACACTCCTTGCAAATCAAGAGAAGGATAGGGAGGAGGCAAGGAGGGATAGAGAGGAAGCAAGAAAGGATAGGGAGGCTAACAACCTTAGGGTGAACAACTTGGAAACCCAACTATCCCAAATGGCCTCAAATTTGTCAAAATCCCAAGCCTCAAGCTCCACAAGATTTCCATCTCAAACCATTCCCCCACCAAGGGAAAATGCTAGTGCCATGACATTGAGGGGAGGCAAAGAGTTGGAAGTAAACCCCCTTGGCAAAGGAAAGGAAAAGATGAAGAATATTGAGATGGAAACCATTGAGATTGAAGACCAAGGAGAATTGGTGGTTGGTCAAGAAGAGATATCGAAGAATGAGAAAGGGGGATCCACAAGCAAGGACCCCAAGGGAGACAATTCAAGGAAGGGCAAAGACACTATTGAAGATGATGAAGTGGAGGAGTACATACCGGAAGTCCCATTCCCTAGTGCTTTGATAAGCACAAGGAAATATGCCAAGGAGAATGACTTATATGAGACTTTCCGGAAATGTGAGGTAAACATTCCTCTTCTTAACTTGTTGAATAGTGTCCCTAGGTATGCAAAGTTTTTGAAAGAACATTGCACACCTAGGAGAAATCCAAAGAAGGGAACCCATAAGGTTAGGGTGAGTGAACATGTGTCGGCCATTTTCAAACAAAATTTACCCAAGAAATGTGGAGACCCGGGCATGTTCACTATTCCTTGCACTATTGGGGGAAAGAGTTTTAAACGTGCCATGCTAGACTTAGGGGCTTCTATAAATGTCATGCCTCTATCTATTTATGAGACCCTAGGTTTAGGACCTTTGTCTAAGACCGGGGAAGTCATTCAACTTGCCGATAGGTCTAGTGTATACCCCAAGGGCATGGTAGAGGATGTACTAGTGGAAGTCGATAATCTTGTCTTCCCGGCGGATTTCTACGTCTTAGATATGGAATCTAGCTCTAGTGCCACCCCTCTCCTTCTTGGTAGGCCGTTTATGAAAACTTCAAATACCAAGATCGATGTTTCCAACGGGTGCTTGACTATGGAGTTTGAAGGGAAAAGATTAACTTACAATATATATGACTCCATGAGGCACCCGAGTGACCATCAATCTTGTTTCTTCTTGGATATTTTTGAGCCATTAGTGAATCAAATGTATAAACTTTGTGATAGAGACCCACTCGAGGTAGCTTTAACTAATCCCATGGAAGAGGAAGGTTTGCGCTTGTTGTTGGCCTTTGATGTGCAGGAATGTCTTGAAGAATTGGAGAGGGAAGAGCCAATAGAAACATATGAGGAGCTCAACGTCATAGAGATGCTGAAAACAGGGGAAGGCAGAGCTCGACGCAGCCTGCGTCGCACGACGCAGCCTGCGTCACTGGACGCAGCCTGCGTCACTGGACGCAGCCTGCGTCCTGCACTGGCTAACTTGTCCGAGTTGTTTGCTTTGAGTATTCCACTCCACAAGCCCCTCCCTTCCATTATCCAACCTCCTAAGGTCGAGTTGAAGACCCACCCAAGCCATTTAAAGTACATCTTTCTAGGGGACAAGAACACCCTACCACTTATCATTTCAAGCACACTCACCGAGGACCAAGAAGGCAAATTGGTATCACTACTTGAAAAGCCTAAGGAAACATTTGGGTGGAGCATAGCGGACCGAAAAGGGATAAGCCCGGTGACTTGCATGCACAAGATACGACTTGAAGTGGATGCCAAACCGGTCCGACAACCCCAAAGGAGGCTCAATCCACCCATGGCGGAGGTAGTGCAAGAAGAGGTAATTAAGCTATTGCAAATGGGTATCATTTTCCCTATTTACGACTCTCGTTGGGTTAGCCCAACTCAAGTCGTACCCAAAAAGGGAGGAGTGACGGTAGTCAAGAATGCACAAGGAGACTTGGTCTCCACCCGACCACAAACCGGTTGGAGAGGGTGTATTGACTACCGCCGCTTGAATGCGGTAACATTGAAAGACCATTTCCCGCTACCATTTATTGATCAAATGTTAGAAAGATTAGCGGGGAAAGCGTTCTATTGTTTCCTTGACGGTTACTCGGGGTATTTTCAAATCCCAATCGCACCCGAGGACCAAGTCAAGACCACATTCACATGCCCATTTGGTACATTTGCTTATCGTCGTATGCCCTATGGTTTGTGTAATGCACCGGGAACTTTTCAACGGTGCATGTTGAGTATTTTCTCGGACTATGTAGAAAGGATCATAGAAGTATTCATGGATGATTTCACCGTCCATGGGTACTCCTATGATGCATGTCTAAAACACCTTGCTCTTGTCTTAGAGCGATGCCAAGAGTCTCATCTCATTTTAAACTCCGAAAAATGTCATTTCATGGTGACTAGTGGCATCGGTTTAGGACATGTAGTGTCGGAAAGGGGGGTTGAGGTGGATAAGGCTAAGGTTGACATCATAAAAACTTTACCTTATCCCTCTAACACCCGAGACATTAGGTCTTTTCTAGGACATGCCGGTTTCTACCGGAGATTTATTAAGGATTTTTCCAAGACTGCTAACCCTTTATGCAAGCTTTTGCACAAAGAAGCGGAATTTGTTTTTGATGACAAATGTAGGAAAGCATTCAATGACTTGAAGGAGAGATTGGTCACCGCACCAATTATTCAAGCACCACGATGGGATCTTCCATTTGAAATCATGACCGATGCAAGTGACTATGCATTGGGAGTGGTTTTGGGTCAAAAGAGGGACAAGGGACCCCATGTGATCCAATATGCTTCTACCCTCTTGAATGATGCTCAAAAGAACTATTCCACGACGGAGAAGGAATTCCTTGGTGTGATTTATGCTCTAGAAAAATTCCGATCTTATCTCTTGGGCACCAAGGTGATCATCTACACCGATCATGCCGCCATTACCATTAGATACCTTGTGGCAAAGAAAGATGCTAAGCCAAGGTTGTTGAGGTGGATCCTTCTCCTAAGTGAATTTGATGTGGAAATAAAAGACAAGAAAGGGGTGAAGAATGTGGTGGCGGATCATTTGAGCCGGCTAAACCATGAAGGAAGACCATCATGCCCTCTTGAGGAGGTTGAAAGAGGTCTCCCTCATGAGTCACTTTATGCTATACAAGTGGAGGAGCCATGGTATGCTACCATGGTCAACTATTTGGTGACAAAGCGGCTTCCAAGCCATTTCTCTTCTCATCAAAAGAGCAAAGTAAAATCCGATGCAAAGTACTATACATGGGATGATCCTTACTTGTGGAAGTTTTGCCAAGATCAACTTGTGAGAAGATGTGTGCCCGAGAGTGAGATCCCTTCCATCTTACATCATGGTCATGACTATGCTTGTGGAGGACATTTTGGGCCACAAAGAACCGCTAGAAAAGTGCTTGAATGCGGTTTCTTTTGGCCAAGCCTTTTTAAAGATGCCCACAAATTTGTAAAGACTTGTGACCGATGTCAAAGGGTGGGGAATTTGACAAAGAGAAATGAGATGCCACAACAACCTCTTCTATATTGTGAGATCTTTGATGTGGGGGGAATTGATTTTATGGGCCCTTTTCCAAATTCCGGTGGTTATTTGTACATCCTCTTGGCGGTGGACTATGTATCAAAATGGGTTGAAGCAATTCCTACCCGCACCGATGATGCCAAAGTAGTAGCCATTTTCATTCAAGAGAACATATTCTCTCGGTTTGGCTTTCCAAGGGCTATCATTAGTGATAGGGGGACCCATTTTTGCAACAAGGTGATTGGAGGCCTTCTCAAGAGGTATGGGGTGAATCATAAAATTTCCACGGCCTACCACCCACAAACAAACGGGCAAGCCGAACTCTCAAACCGTGAAATTAAAGGAATACTTGAAAAGACGGGGAATCCGGATAGAAAGGATTGGAGTAAGAGGCTAGTTGATGCATTGTGGGCATATAGGACCGCTTTCAAAACCCCCATTGGCATGTCCCCATTCCGTCTCATCTATGGCAGGGCTTGCCACCTCCCCGTGGAGGTTGAGCACAAAGCCTATTGGGCTATCAAATCTTTCAACCAAAACCAAGATGAGAGCGGTATGCACCGAAAGCTTCAATTACAAGAACTTGAAGAAATTCGCCAAGATGCGTATGAGAACTCTTCCATCTACAAGGAGAAAACAAGGAGATGGCATGATGGGATGATAAACCGTCGAGGTTTCAAGGAGGGTGATAAAGTTCTTGTGTTCCAAAACCGGTTTAAGCTCTTTCCGGGCAAGTTGAGGTCAAGATGGTTTGGACCTTACACCGTCAAGAAAGTGTTTACCCATGGGGCTATTGAAGTGGAGGGGCCCGGGGATGGAAAGCTCCTCAAAGTGAATGGCCACCGTCTCAAGCACTACTTCCAAGGATGTGCCCGGGAGGGGGAAGAAGAGGTCTTGCGTGAAGACCCCGTTTATCAAAGTTGAAAAGCTTGAAATAGCTAAGTCGAGCCATCGACTCTAAATATACGGCAAGCCATGTACATACTCTATCCTTGTGAATATTTCTTTGAAGTTTCTTTGTTAAATTTTAACATTTGAGTTGTTTTAAGTTAGTTAGACATTGCATCAAACAAAATTTTTTTGAAGTTACTAACGGTTTTGTGATGTTTTGCGAGTTTTTGGCCGCCTTGGGATGCGTGCCACGGATAAAAAGTTCAGGAATCGATGAAATTTGGATATTGGAGGTTATTATGGGCCATTGGAGTGAAATTGTAAGTATGGGGGTGTTTGGAGCACTTAGCAAAAATTTTGCTAAGTGCAAAAGCTAGGAAGAACCGGCAGTGCAGGACGCAGCCTGCGTCGTAGGACGCAGCCTGCGTCGAATGCAGTTTTCAGTTTATTTTCTATCCTTTGCCCGTGTTCTTCATAAACACAAAAAACCCCATCTTCTTCTTTGCTTTTCACGACAAACACACCAAAACCAACCCCAATCCCTCAAAAATCCATCTTTCTCACTCAAATCTTCCAAAACTTTCATCAAAATCAATCCAATTCTTCATCCTAATCATTATTCTACCTTCAATAACCCCAAAATCAATCTCATCCACTCAAAAATCTCAGAAAATCCGTCTTAAAAACCTAGATTTTTTTCCCTCAAATTCATTTTTTCGGGTCTTTTGCTGGGTTTTTAAGGCTATTTGTCGAATTCCTACCTATTCTAATCATCAAGGAGCTTGAATCTTGTGGAAAAGCAAAGGTATAACTTCATACTCGACTTTTTCATTAATCTTCAAGTTTTTGCTCGAATTAGGCTAGCTTTAGTCTTAGGTTTAGTTCCCCTTTTCCCTTGATTGATTGTGTAGTTAGGATTGGACAAAGTTTTCTGAGTAAGGTAAAGAAATTCAACAAACACTAGCTTCTTGAGGTGTAGAAATTGTTGCCCACCAAGTGTTTGTTGAATTGCTTGAGTGAAAAATCTTTCGAGTGATTGCTTCTTGTTGTTGTAGTGTGTTGTTTGTTACATTTTGCAGAAATGGCACCAAAGATCTCTAAGTTGTTTTGCAAAGGGAAAAATAAGAGGGCCGCGGTGAGTGAGCCCGACACCGAGGTGGAAGCGGTGTTTATGGGCTATGAGAGGTTGCAAGCTCAATATAAGAAAATTTGGGATCAAATATCCACTCACCCTCTTGTAGCCACTAAATTCTTTTGCCCAACCACCCTCCATGCCTTAGGCATGTTCAACTTGACAAGGGACATGTTAGCTAAAGTAGGGCTAGAGGCTTATCTCGAGCCAAACTCCTGGGATTACACCTATAGGAGTTTTGCATACGAGTTTCTAGCAACCTTGTCGGAGTTGGATGTGCCCGAAGGTGAGGAGAAAGCCTACCGATTCCGATTGAACCAAACTTGGCATGACGCCCCAACTTCCGAAATCCGTCAAATCCTAAAAATCACCAAGCAACCCGTAGACATTAGATGCCCAAGGGGCAAAATGCACCAGATGTGGGGTAACATTGCCGATGACCGTGGCCCGTCTAAGGATGCCAAACTGTCAGCCATCACCCACCCCGTACTCCGCCTAATTACTAGGTTCCTTACCACCATTTTCAACTCAGCGGGAGAACCCACCAAAGTGCCGGAGAAGATCCGGCTATGTTTGTGGACTATGCTTCCGGAGGGGGTAGGGATCCCGGATTGGGCCGATTTGTTTTTGAGAGCTTGCATCAAGCATAGGAAAAAATCGGCAAGGGCAAGCATCCATTGTGGGGGGGTGATTTCTTTCTTGGTAAGGCATTATGAGGGGGGCATTGGTAATGATCAAGCGGTGAACATTTGTAGGGGGTTGACGAGGTACAACCGTCTTGGGCTAGAGGAAGTGCATATGTTTAAGACTAGCAAAGAGCAACCCTTGAAAGGGGTTTGGTTGGGAAGTGACGGGCTAAGCTACATGAAGTTGCCAAGACCTCAAAACAATCCTTTACCTAGAGGACCCGCGGCATGGGATTTTGAGTGTCCTAGAGAGGAAAGTTTGGGGGTAAGTAGTGCGGAGGAGGAGGAGGTAGAGGAATTGCCTTTGAGGCAAAGAAGGAGGGTAAGGAGAGAGGGTGGTGAGGGAAGTGAGCATTTGAGAGAGGAGATTGAGATCCTTGCAATTGAGCAAGGACCTTCCCAAACCACAATTTTTGAACAACAACAACAACAACAACAACAACAACAACAACAACAACAACAACAACAACAACCACCACCATTCCATTTCCAATCACCATTACAAATCCACCATGATACCGACACCCCCATGTTTGATGCGGAGGGTCGTTCTAGCACACCCGTGGAGCCATGGCAACAACAAATGGCTAACTATTTTGCTAGCACCAATGACATCTTGGCGCACATTAGTGGGAGGGTGGATGCCTCAAACACTTGGCAACAACTTCAAGGAGGTAGGCTTGAGACTTTGGATGATTGGCACAATGTTGTGGAGGAGAAGGAGAGATTGAGAGCGGAGGCCGAGAGGGCTCAAAGTGAGGAATGGAGGAGGATGCTAGACGGGCAAGAGGAAGCCCGCCTATGGAGAGAGCAACAAGATAAAAGATGGCGGGAACAAAATGAAATGTGGGCCACCCAAAATGCTTGGAGGGAGCAAGGTACGAGCCACTTTAACGTTCAAAATGAGCCCCACCACACCTATCTTCAAGACTCTTATGAGGATGCGGTGGCACAAGAGGACGTCTATGGCTTAGCTAGCTCTCTCTTTGGGATGTCCATGCAACAAAACTCGGACTACCCAACTCCATACACTCAAGAAGTCCATGATGAAGGCATGGAGCGAAGAAGAAGGATTAGAGAAGCAAGGGAAAGGAGGAGAAACCGAGGAGGTGCCTCGGGTTCTTCTCATTTCGATAATTGATGAGGTAACATTTTTCTTCTCTCCTACAATGAGGACATTGTGTATTCTAATTGTGGGGGAGAAGATTGTACATAGTTAGTTTTGTTTTGATGCCTTGTATTGTGTTTGTTTTTATTTTGAAAAGAAAGAAAGAAAAAAAAAAGAGAAAAAAAAAGAAAAGAAAAAAAATTGAAAATCCCGGCTAGGTGAAAACCCACAAGGGTGGGCACCTAGGCAAGATTGGGAAGGTGGCCGAGGACGGAATGAAAACCCGAAAGGGCATTCCGGGCAAAATGAAGAATCGAGTTGCGAGCCACCAATGAGAGGAAAGGAAAAGCTAAGGTGAAAACCCGAAAGGGGACCTTAGGCAAAATGAGGGATTTTCAAGAAAAAAAATGAAAAAAAATTTGAGCATGATTCTTCCTATGATGAGGATTTTGGAGAAATAAGAAGGGAGTGATAAGGAGGAAATTGGAAGGAGGCTAGTTTAGGACCCCATTTATTTTTTTTTATTTTTTTTTTGAGTCACAAAACTTTGTTCCAAATTGGTGGATTTATGTTGGTGGTCGCTTGGTTGTGCAAATTGTGAAGTTTGGGGCCAACCAAGTAACCATGATTTGCATTAGTGGAGTAATAAGGGGGTGATATAAGGAGTGGATTTGTATGGAGGTTGTTGAGAAAGACCATCTCGCTATGCCTTGGGATAAGGCAAAGATGGTCATACTACTTTATTTGGAGCTATAAGGAGGGAGGAGTGGATTTGAGTCGGAGTAGGTGGCATGTCGTGTCTTTAGTCTTGAGGGATGATATAAGGAGGGGGAGTGAGAGAAGAGTGTCACAAGAATTGAGTCTTTTTATTTTGTTTTTGTCATGGGTGGATTGTTTAAGAGGGAGTATAAGAAGGGTGTAGTGAGGGAAGAGA